>JBBPOM010000024.1:0-89826 GCA_038091455.1 Leccinum uliginosum
AAAACACTACGCACGCGCGCGTAGGGGAAACAAACACAACTAAAATTCAATCACTGGAGCAAAGACAAAAAAGTATGTACTACTAACTAAGCTGTTGTAACTAGTAACTTGAAATGGGGAAGAGGTCAGACCGTTGGGGGAAGGATCTTTAAGACTAAAAGTACATAACGACGACAAGGAATAAGAGGGAAAACAAATGGCATACACTTGAAAGGGGAGGAAGAAGGGAGGGAGGAACGAGACCACGAGGATGAGGATGAATAAGAGGGAAAAAAACGGCATGCACTTGAAAAGGGGGAAGAAGGGGGGGGGGAAGAAAAAAACGACGAATAAGAGGAAAAACAAACAACATGTGCCGTGATTCGTCAGAGGCAGCCCTTGTGAGATCAAATCGATCTGATCCCCCGATCGTCACGTGCTCTGTTTGAGGTACCCGATACAAAGACATCTGGCACCGTCGTGCTGAATGATGTGATCAGCGGGAACAGAATCGTCGACCTGGTAACCAGGGTAAATCTTGAAAAGCGCAGTTGTTGGGCAGCTGTCTGCATCTGTAAGAATGATGGTGCGCTCAGAGAGCATCAGGAGGAACGCCTGTGCCTCGACCAGCAATAGACTGGTCCCGTTGGCGTTGGATGTTGTGACTACGCCATAGATCTCTTGCACCTTTTTGAGGAATGCATGCATGTGGAACTTCCCCCGATTCTGTCCGCGCAGATCCTGCGCCGGTGGTTCGTGGTGGACTTTGTTGGGCCTGGATACATGATCGTCTTGCAACGGTTGCATGTTGCGACCTTGCGGAGCTGTAGATAATAGTACTAAATCCATACTAGAAAAC
Source organism: Leccinum uliginosum (assembly GCA_038091455.1). Classification (NCBI taxonomy): domain Eukaryota; kingdom Fungi; phylum Basidiomycota; class Agaricomycetes; order Boletales; family Boletaceae; genus Leccinum; species Leccinum uliginosum. The sequence goes on from JBBPOM010000024.1 coordinate 839, forward strand.
AACTATAGAACAAGTGTACTCACCTTCAAGTTCTTTCCGATTGCCGTGCCCGTCTTCACGAGGAAGTTGACGACGTTGCAGTGATGGCGCCAGAACATCTCGTTGTTCCGCTTCGCTGCGCAACATGAGTGGCGAACAGTGGTGAGCATGGCATGATGACGACTCACAAGTAAAATTGTTGCTTGTGATCCACTCGATCAATCTGGGCTCCATCTCGCCCAGCTTGCAAAGCAGGGTGAGTGGACTCTTCTGAACGACTGGCCTACCACCAGATTTCTCGACATATCGCCTGTTGTACTCTTCCGTCGCTTCTTGAACCCATTTCCTCGACGTCATCTCGTATGAGATCCACCCGAACTCGGCCCGCATCATCTCCATGAACAGGAAGAACTCCTGTTCCCCGCTGATGGTGAGGGACTCCGGATGGATTCCCGTAGCTGCCATGAACAGGAAATGGGGCTGTGTTGTCCGAAACAGATGAAGCGGCTGCGGGAACCGTGACGATGGAGGTACTAGTTGATACTCCGAGACCCCCACCGGCTAATTGACCGCTCGGCTGCTGTTCCTCTGGCATGGAGTTAACTTCAAGTTGAAACATGGCCTCCGAGTCGACTCGCCTGGACTTCGGTGGGCAGGAGCACTGTGTGTTGGACGACAACTTGAAATAAGTATCGAGTACCCCACTGGTACGCCGGACTTCAGCAGTGTCAGGTGAGGGCCCGGAGTCTTCTGCCTTGCGCTTTGAGGTAGTAAGCGATGGGACAACCCCCGCGCAGTGCGGCAGGCCTGCCAGTGGATCCGGGCGACCAGCGGATGGGTTCGGGAGCTCGTCAGTGTGCAGCTCAGGGCGGGATTTGGAAACGCGAGGACCGACTCGGAGATCAGAAACCTGTGGGAGGTCAAGCAGCTTGGGATTGATGTCGAGCTCGTTGAAGAGGAAATTATGACTTGCTAACATCGCACGCTCGGTAAGCGTGGCAGTATCGGTCGGGGTGACTTGAGGGACAATTGAGTAGAGCTGAAGCTCGTTGACTTCTTCCTTTAGCACCAGACCACCGAATGTCGAGACGTGTTCGGAAGGTACTAAGCCGAAGCGCTCGCCTGAGTCTGCAAAACGGAGTTCGGGAAGAGTGGGGAGGGGACACTGCGGGCCTGCAGCTGCGCGGAGCCGATTGTACAGCTCAGAGATGGTGTTGGTGAGGTTGGTGTGGTGAGAACCAGCAGTCAGTATAACGAACGGGGCCTTCTCAGCATGCTGGAATCCAATTCGGATGTTTCGACGGTGCACGAAGTCTGGCTGAGAGCCGCGAGCATCACGGCACCCCTTGGTTGTGCCCGTTGGAGGCTGTTCCAAGCCTTATGGCATCCCTCGATGCGGCTTCCATCAGAAAGTATGTCTTGACGGCGGCACTGCAAGCATCCTTTCTGTACGTGTTTTAGTTGTTCCTGGTGTATCTGATGGGGATTGGTCAGTCACGACGCCGAGCGCAGCATCGAGTGACGAGCGACAACTAACCTTCTCAGATGCCGCGGACCAAATGGTCCCATTCACTGCCCACTTACTGTATGCTTTGACGAGCCGGCGCTCCTGCTCTTCCTGGTTCCAGTACTCCGCCCCCTTTCCGCCCTCCTTCAATGCGTGTTTTTTCAGGATTGCATTTGTAATGTCGGACATCACGGCAGCGCGATGACCGTTCTTGCTCCCGTTTAGGATAGTTGCCATGTACCTACTCGATCATTAACGAATGTTTAAATGGAGCGAGTGCGAGACTCCGACGTACCTTGCAATGAAGTGCCAAACGTCTTGAATAGAGTCGCTGTCGGGAAACATGGCCGTGATCGCGCTCCGGACCATGCAACAATTGTCGCTGACAAACATATCGGGTAGCGCTTGACCGAGCAGCCGAGTGCGGTGCTTGAGACCCATCAAGAGTTCCTGGATCTCAGCATTCGCTTTCGACAGACAAAAATGCTGTCAATGAAAAGTAATCAGTACATACCATATGTAATGTCACCGGCCTCACCCAAGCGATGATCTCATTTGATTCGTTTATTATGCTCAGTACTCCACCCTTCATGTACTTGGACCGCTGACCGTCCTTATCAGACACGGTTGCCTTGTTGGAGACTTTGAAGGTGCTGTCGAGCGAGCCGCAAATCGCTATGAGTGGAAACGAGTTCTCTGCATCAATACGGCATCAGATATAATTAAGTAGACCTTACCTGTCAAAGATCGCATGTAAGATTGTGACTCGTTCTCCCTCGCGCGTGCAGTGAAGTCGAGGTAAACTTGCTTCACTGACAATGTCAGCGGAGACGCAGTGCGCGTTATACCCTAGCCCATCCTCGAACGACGAGAACTCTTGCAAGCCCTTGCGGTCGACGCCGAAGAAGGATGCAACCATTCGTGGACCCGAAGATGCCTCTTCCAGCTGTCGGAGGTACTCGAGCTTGCGCCGGTGATATTCCAGGAGATGGAGCTCTACAGACACGGGATTGGTTAAATTAGTTAAATGTGACGGAGATAAGCACTCACGTTGTATTTGTTCTGAAATCCCACCGGATGTTGGACCAGGCTGGAGGTGGTCGCCCCGTATGGCAAGCGGGGTGGTGGTGGTGCGATGCAGATGCTGCGCTACCAACAAGTGGCTAAGTACGGTACGTGCGGCCTCCAGCCACTGCGCCAGGACCCCTGCCACCGCCTACTCGAAGCCCACCGGCCCTGCTCAACGGACACAATGTGGAGGAAGGTCGAACCTCAACGATGAGATCGAAGAGATCCCGTGTAAGCCTGCAGCAGTGGAGGAATGTGGGAATACCGCCTAGAAACTTATCAACATGCTGCCGTCTGATGCAGTAGTAGATCCGTCCCTACTCGTTGTGCTTCCAGTACGTTTCACCGCTTATTCATGTTTTTTGATTGGCCGGCCTCACTACTAAGTTGAAAAGAACTCTCAACCGGCACAAACGACTGACTTGGAGGCCGAGGCCGCTACTACAAGAATCACACAGCCTGAGCCAACCGCAGCTCAACTCAAGATGCCGTCACCCAATCGTGTTCAAGTTGCTGCAACCCCTGGGCTGCGCTGCCATGATGATGGCAATTGCCTGGCGGTGGTGATTGACCTCATGGCGACCACCAGTAGCGAAGGCTCGGATGACGGGTTGTCCGACACAACAGGGGACTCAGACTCGGCTGGCAACAAGCGTGCCCGTTCGATCTTGGGACGGCCGCCGCTTCAAGTTTATCAAACCATAATGAACTCGAGGTGGGTTCTCAAACGACGCTTCCCACTGGTAATTACACAGCAACTTATGAATGCCTCCAGTGACGAACCCGAAACTACATGCGGGCCTGTACATAAAAAAGATATTGTGATCACGTCTCGCGCTGGTCTCCAATCGTTACTCGAACGAGTCGGGACAAATCATGGGTTTCACACTAATATAGTCAACAACGTGTACAGGAATGCTAAGAGTCTACAGGATACTGACGAGATAGTATGCATCATGCGGGAGGCGGCGCAAGAACGTGGTGAGCGGGAAATCAAGTTTAGGTCCAAGAAACAAAAGAGAGCGTGAATTCATGTCATGCCATGCCAGTGCTCGATAGTTTATCTGTACGTACAAATTGTAGTGACAGTTGACTTGCGAATACAGTGTCATGTATGCAGTACATGCCATATCTAAGATATATTTGATATTTGCTCATGTCAACCATTCATTTTCCGACATCGTTCACCATTGTCGACGCCTACCCCTTCAGTGGGTTTGCCGGTTTCCGGAGCGCTGCCCCTTCGGGGCTTCTTGGCTCGCCTTCCGGCTCGCTACCCCTTCGCATGACCAATTTGCCGAGATGGTCACATGGTCAGAGTTGGTGAGATGGTCAGAGTTGGTCACATGGTCAGAGATGATGAGATGGTGAGATGGTCACATGGTCAGAGTTGGTGAGATGGTCACACAATGGTCAGAGTTGGTGAGATGGTCAGAGTTGGTCACATTGTCTGAGGTAGTCATATGGTAAGAGATGGTGAGAGGATTAAATGGTCAGAGATGGTTAAATGGTCAGAGATGGTCACATGGTCAGAGATGGTCGATTCCTGCCATGATAGTTCTGGTTAGTTACTTGGTTAGTATCTGGTTGGGATTCCTGCCTTGTTATGTCCGGTTAGTGTGCTCCAAGTTGTTACTAAGTGCATGGTTAGTAGTAGTTTGTTCTTGATTTAATTGTTAGTTGAAAATGGCTGGTCAAAGCAAAAACCCATAGTGTGGGTGTGGATGTGGGTATGGGTATCACTGATGCTGACCCATATCCACACCCATCACATACCTATATCTATGACCCACATGGGTTACCCATACCTACTCTCATCCCTACTCTGCAAATATACCTTCAAGGTAACTCAGCCAACCTCACCCTCTGAGGAACATAGGCTTGGCCAGTACTCGAACTGAATGTGAAATATGTCCCGGTCATGTGTCATCAACTGGAAGGTCCACACCGGCCAATACAGCACAACATATTGGCCAAAGTATTTTCCTGTTGGTCGATATGCAGAATACACATTGATAGGAGGCTACCTTGCACAACCTCTGTGCACTTTGAATCTCGGCCCATCCGCACTATGTCACTCGGCTGGTATGCTGAAACAAAGTAGATGGATTGGACATTGTATGTGGAATGTAGAGTGTATTGCAAGGTGACTGAAAGGTGTGAAGAAGAAAAAGAAGAATGAGAATGAGGTCAATGGGCCCATAGATGAAGCCATCCCTTTCTCTGTCTGTTTTTCATGTTGTGTCAAAATGGATGTATACTGTTGTTGTTGTCTTAGAATTTCAGAGTATCATGCAAATGCACAACTTGACAGACCACACTTTGTCAACTGTCTCCCAAACTGCATCTCTGACTGACTTGGTTGGCAGAGTGATTTCATTAGGTCCGCCGGAGGTCCGATTGGTGAATTCATCTCAGAACAACATCTTTTTTTGTACACGTCAGTAACCCTCAGAACTGTCCAGACTGAATCAATAATTGATCAGAGTTAGTGGTATAGTATGCGCATGTGCATTTTGAGTACCCTCAGAAATGTGCAGTTGCCTCAGTAAAATCATGCCCTAACATGCCATAACCCTAACAGAATTACGAAAAACAGGTAGTATGTGACATTCTCGAGGGGAACAGCCATGTCAGAGAAGCAACTTACCTCTAGCTGAAAATTCATGAGAATTTCATGTATTTCCATAAATAACTAGATATTTTCTTACTTTCCATTCCCTCTTTTTTCTGTATTTAGTGAAATTATCTTGGATTTTTTAGCCCCCACTGATAATTATCTCAAATCCCCATATATATTTCCATATAATCTATGAGATCTACAACTATATCTTTGCATTATCTTTCATTATCTTGTTATTTTTAACTCAATTGTTTGGAAATCTAGTAACTCAACGGTGCTAAAATGACTTATTCTTCCCGTATGCAAATTCTTTGTTTTCTCCAATATAACTAAGGACTCAAGGTAGCTTTGAATACAAATGCTTGATTGCATAGATCTAGCTAGGGGACAACACCATCATGCTACTGGGTATTTAAGCGAGTAGTGCAGAGCATGGACCAAGCAGTGTAAGTAGCAGTGAATGAGAGGAAGACATAAGAGGTAATCGAGATAAAGAGATAGCAAGATAGCAAGATAATGATAAGGAAGGCAAAACGATAAGAAGATACAGAGATAGGAAGATAAGAAGATAAGTATTGCTTACTCATTGTAATGGTGGTGAGAAAGAAGAATAGAGAAATTGGATTGTAAAAACATAGAGAAGGAAAAAGAAACGAAGCAGAAGGTAGCATCTCGAAGGAGAACTCCTGTAGGAACATTTGTAACAGGTAATTACAACACAACAGAGTCTTCGAGTCTGTGGACACACCCACATATTGACCATGTGCTGCCTGTTCCATACTCTAGCCTAAAGGTGATCTGGACAGTGATTCCCTAGCCCTCAAATAGGTTATGAGCCCCGAGGCTGTCGTGATGTGAAAACACTCCAACATTGCCTGGAATCTGCTGGCAGCACTGGAAAGTGCTTGTGGACTAAAGATCGTCCTGTACGGAAACACAGGACACTGCACTTGATGTGGATCTCTTTACTCGCACAGCTTGACCACTCTCAAAGGTCGTCCAGAGCAGCAATGCCGGACGCCATGCTTGATGCAGATTATTTCACTGGAGTGGCATGACCATCCTTTCTGGTCGCTCTGTGTGGAAACACTGAGCACCACACTGGTGTGGATCATTTCGCTCATGTGACATGACCACTATGTCTCCAGACATGGGGAGACTATGTCCCCCCACCGTCTCACGGCAGCTGGATATGCAGCCCAGCCGCCCTCTGCTCCCATCAAATCTATTAATTAAATATTCCCACTAAGTAATCTACGACCTCCGTGCCTAGGAAATACATAATATTGAACAGAGATATCCTGTGAGAGCCTTTGATTGTCTCTGCCTCGTCGCCGAACCAATTCCCACCATTGGAAGTAGATACAGTACCCCCGCTCATCCAATATACTGATCCATTCCAGACCAATAAAGCCTTGGGAAAATGGCAGTGGCCATCTAGTACTATATTGTATCTAGATGTAAGCCCACGTACACACTGGCACCTTACTGTCGAACACGAACCAGAATTTGTTAGTACACCAACTAGACACCATTTTGGTGACCTGGACTAAATTAGTCCTGACTATGAAACATACATCGGACCTCTGGTCACTACATGTCTGTGTTCAACCGACATTAAACTACCACTCGCAGTGTTTAACATTTGCGGAATGACCTAAGGTAGGGGACATGGAAAAGCTGCAAATGTCACATGAGGTGACATACTGTGACAGAGGAAATTTGAGCACTTTCAATGTTGGTACCGCTCCATGCCGTTTGCGCTGGGTTCGAATTGGGGGTGAAAACTGTATTAGAAAAATCTACCATCAGCGCCTCAGGGAGGGTACAGTGGCCTCAATGTACCAATTGAGCATGTTTCTGGCCCACCGGTGGCATGAAAAGGTTCGTGCTGGACCTCAGCAATGCCCTGGTACATTCCCTCAGCTGCAGCTGGATTTCAAGCAGACCTCCCAGATGAAAAGTCTCGCTTGCATGCTCCTTGTGAGACTCAAGAAATTCCAACATCAATTCTGAGCCAAACCAGCTTTGTATTATGTTCTATACGAAATTCATAGTTCCATTGGTTATGGATTTTGTATAGAGTACATTTTTATTTACTAGCTTTGTTCAACTGCCTTTATAATTCTACTCGTGTTAGACAATGTAACATTTGTGTACGTGACATTTGCAGCTTTTACATGTTCCTTACCTTACCACTATATCAGTAGATGTTGGCAATTCTGCCGATGATAACTTACATGGCTTTACACCATCGTGGATGAATTTAAACATCTTGTGCAGACTTAATCCTGCTGTGGTAAAACTTCCTAACTGAAAATAAACCAGTCAACATCTCGCATGGATTTACTCCACTATGATAGACTTTTTAGCCTTAACTAACCTACTCAATGTGTAACAACTTAAAGATACCGTTAATCGGACATAGAAAGCAACTGGCAAATTCCCCTGGCTAGTCCATCTAGCTACCAGACTCCCATGCACCATTGCACTCCACACCAGAGCTCCCTGACTATCAAATCCTATTTGTTCCAGTCATCAGTACATTTTTACCCTTGACCACCGGCCATGTAGCCGCCCATTGGAATCTAACTGGACTTAGTCAAAATGAAAGGCTAGATGTGTGCAGCAACACCTGTCTTCTATATGCCTGTGTGCAAAAGGTCTGACTCGAACTCGCCTCTTTGGGCATGCTCCTCATCAGGGGGGCAACACTATATAATAGTCCATATTTCGGACAGCCCATTATCTGGCAAACTCGTCATGACCGACCCCGCATGGTTACTGAACCTAGTTCAGTCTAGTCTGACATTAGTTCCACCGTAGCATTTACAGTCCGGCACATAGGACTAACAGGACTAGTAACAGGACTAATCCCTTTTGTCCATATCATGCATTGGACTTGTGCTCCGACATACCAGTTACATGCCTATTGGCCTCTGTATACTGCAATAAAATACACAAACAGTCCTGCGATCTGCTTCAAGCTGCGCAGACATAAGACCAGACTACCAGCATAAAACTCTTCGCTTTGACATCCCAAATGCGGAATGTGGCCTAACCAGCCAATATCCCTTTATACATTGAGTAGTGTATAGTACCTGGTTATACCGGTACACAATCTGCCTCCAGGCACACTTACCTACTATTTAGACCGATAAACAGAGGTCTTTAAATAAACCTTTATACATCCGCTCTGAGTACAATGCCTTTACCAGCTTGGAATATAGTTGCCTGAGGCCCCCATATCTCGTTTGGCATATGAAAAATACCTGCGTGATACCAGAGTTTATAACTCCATCAGTGACTCACTGATGCCTACCAGTGATATAGAGTGTGCGGACTGCCTAGTCACTTGCCCTCTGAACTTACACAGGAACATTTGCTTCATGCATACTGGTACTCCAATCTAACATACTTGACGGAGATATTTATTTCGGACTACCACTTGATTAGATGTGGTGTACATTATTGCACCCTTCTGAAATCAACTGCGAAGAGACCAGCTGCTGCCTATTCTCCAGCACCAATTCTTGGTTTACACTGGAAGACTCAGAAACTGGAACTTAGTTCCCCTTGTCCTTCCAACTGGTCACTCTATGATGCTGGTGCCTGCCAAGTCACCGGCAGATCCACTGATCTTGCCAAACTCTTTAGAGTTGATGCAGGTTAATCTCGCTCCTCATCGGCTTCATTGCCTTGTGGACTTTATTTCTGCAAAACCTGGCTCTGATCATCTCGAGATCTTGCCGAACCATTGAACAAGTTGATGCGGTTTTACTCAGCTTCTTATTGACATTATTTGTCCTGTGGACTTCTGTCTACACACTGGCTACTTAGGTTTAACTGAGAAGTCACCCATCCACCTCTTCCTCTGGTCCCTCATAGAAACCAGACTATGGTTGAGGACACCGGTGGATGTAACATTCCCACCACTGAAAACTCCTAAAGGGACACAATGAGTCTGATGCAGATTTTATTCACTCCTCTACCCTAAATATATGTTTTCAAACCTCTGGCAAGTTTATAACTTTGCCCACATCTCCAGACTGATAGTCCGAGATTTTTTCCATCAAATTCATCATGTAGACTAATAGTCTAAATTTTGATCTTGGTGCAGGTACTCTCATACCTCAACACCTCCGAGTCGTCATGCAGACACTGTTCTGTGAAATTGTGCTGGCTGCTTGTCGGAATGCATCCTGTTTCCCTGGCAATTTGCCATAATTGAATGACAACATCACGCCCACAACGCTGCACGACGCCTCTGAGTCGTGGGCTGTGAGCGGTGAGCGTTGGCCCAATTAGCGAGCCTACAAGGAAACACTGTTGCAAAGTCGACATCGACACGATGACACGGCGAATGTTGTCACGTCGTGGTCCATGTCGCCAGTTGGCATCGGCGTTGGCTTCGAGTCGTTGATGTCAGTCATGGCAGAGACAACAAGATCCACATCTGGACCGATCGGTGTCCATTCTAGTCTCTAGTCCAGTGAGTTCCCAAGTTTCGCATCTCTTCGAGCGACGTCTACATGCACTCTGACACTGGCAGATACTATAATCATATCAATGTACCTCTACTAGTATGCCCCCCTGGACATCACCATCTACGTCGAAAGCTCAACGAGAGCTCCGACTCTCTTGTGTGTACTATATGAAGACGGAGGTCCTCCGCAGGTGCATCTCTCCCGAAGGCAAGCAGACTATAGAGAGCAAAGGGTGGGAAGTCGTCTGAAAGAGTTGATTGGACGACCATTCAGGTATGTTGTTGTCGCGTGTAGTGTTTGAAAGTCCAGTTTAGTCTGGTCTTTTGCCTTTTTTGGAAAAGACCAGACCGCAACCGGTCCTGGGAATTTCCTTATATGGAAAAAACTGGACCAAGACCAAAAAAAACTGATGTTTCGGTCTTTTTTGGTCCGGTTGCAGTCTAAGACCGGTTGCGGCCAAAATTTAGACCGGACTCTTAGCTTCTGCTCCCTATTTTTATTATGTAATTTGGTTAAGAACTCATGGAGATATGAATATTTTAAAACTGCATGTCATTTGGCACTTGCATGTTAAGATTGCTGTAATGTATACTGTATGTAAAATGTATCATATGTACCATCAATAAATCTTAATGTATTGATATTTTCATTGTCATTTGATGTCTCACCAACCATTTTCATATTGATACCAACTTAACTTCTATATTTAGAATAAAAATGTGAGATGATGGCAGAAAATTATGGCCAATAGTGGGAAAAATGCACAAAAATTATAGGAAAGATAGGGGGTGGCTGTACATCGGTTGCGACTCGTCCTTTTCAAAATTTCGGTCTGGTTCGGTCTAAATATTTATCAGTCTTTGAATTTTGAAATGAGGCAACTGCAACTAAATTGCAACTTCCAGTGTTCTTCATTGGGCCCCTCTCTTCCCTGACGTTGGCTATAGTGATGGCCATGGTGGTATTCAAGGACTTCGCATTGACAGTTTTGGCCGATCACCTGATATGACCTTGTACGTCACTATGCCTGTGATGGACTCGACGCTGGAGACGCATTGTGCCTCTCTTCTCAAGAACACACTGACACAGAGGGAAGTGGACCAGTCCGCTCGGGCTTTCCAAACCAAGGACCCAGGAAATGCCACCATCGCCATTTGCGACAATGGACTTGTATGTCACAAGTGTTTTAAAGTCCAGTCTGGTCTGGTCTTTTGCCGGTCTGGTTACAGTCTCGGACCGGTCTTTAGGGGTGTGAAAGGTACTACGGATTCCTGGCTTCCGGCCCATATTTTCGTTATCTAAATCAGTTCAGGGGTCGCTGAGATATGAGTGATTTAAGAATGCATGTCATTCTCAAGTATATCTACTTAGAAAATCCATTTCGGAGAATACAATAGTATGGGATCGGCACTTAGGAGTGGCTGTACCAAACATAGCCGAGTCATGTGGCATCTATGTCTGCCATGAATCATGTACTTCTGTCCATACGCGCCCAAGATATGGCTGATCTCGGGTGATATGATATTTTAGAGAAGGTATTTTGAGAAATGGTCATAACTGTCTCAAATAAAATCCTAAAAATGTGGGAAAATCAGGGAAAATCGGTCAACATACTACCCAATAGGGGCTACCTCCAAATACTGGTTACGACCAGTCTTAACTGGTTTTTGGTCAGTCTCTACTTTCTTCAACTATGAAGACGGACAAGACAGGTGGTTTTGAAAAGCATCCAAGAGAAATCGGGCCGCTTTAGGATCCTCATCATTGGATGGGTGAACGCTGGCAAGCCGACTATTCTGCGTGCGATCTGTAAGGCGATCTGGAGGGGGGCAATAGGTATGTGCCTAGTTTGATACATACAGTTGACTTTTCTTGTTTACAAAACTGTACGATCACATCGATTTGACTCAGGTTGAGGAATCCAAGGGGAGGGGTGAGTATCGCTACATATTGAACTCTGATGTGAGGCATATCTTTACAAATGCATGCTAGCACATTCAAGTTAATGTTCCAGAGCAACGTCAAATCCGTCTCCCATGACTTGTGTGCTCTGAACCTAGTTCTTGATCGCAACAAGATGTTATCGACAGTCGGGCAGCCTCGAGTAAAAAGGATGAAGCAAATGCAAAGTCTTCGCTAGCATGCATCAACATTGAGAAGAGAAATGGACGCTTGCAAGAGGCGCTCATTTGGTCGGTAGTTTGCAACTGTCTCTCTTATCACCCTTTCAACTTTGCTTAGTCTTCGAGACTTGTCCCAACAATCTGAGCAAGAACAACGCAGACCATTGCCAAAATGGAGAAGGTCATTACGAGTATAGATAATCTTCAAGGTATATTCCACCCTGATACATGGTTGACCAGGTAGGTCTGACACGCTCGCCTACAATAGGTTAATAAGAAATGCTCATCGAGCTCTCCATTGCAGACACGCAGACTGACAACCCTGAAGCCCAGCCTGATGATGTCCTAGGAGCAGAAGAGATGTGTTTTATCATGCTGGACACTATTGTTAACATTTGTGAGGTCAGTAAGTATAGCTCCTTTTGTGAACCGTTGCACAAGTGATGTGTGGTCGCAGATAAGAGGTGACTCTGCTGTGAGCCTTGCTTTTCCATCCTATGCAAACACTTTGCTGCAATGTATGATCTATCCTCGTTCTTGAATATGGGTCGCATATAGCCAGAAACAGCACCCATTGAGAAACACATTGATATGCTTATTGATCTCCTTAGACGTCACTATTTCCACATAATGGAGTTTGTTAGTGACATTGTGAAGTGAGTGATTAGAACTGTAGAAGTCGGGCAGGACTTGATATCGATGTGGTATACAGGTTGTATGTGCCATTCGACCATTTGGCCCAGTCATATTTCAGTGGATTTAACCAGAATTTGTTTGGGTGAGCAAAAACTGGGTCATGCTCTCGTTTGACAACAAATTTGATGTGTCTACAGCCTCTATCGGACTCACGAAAACTTAAATCACTACCATCCTGCGAGATGACGACACGGTTCTTGAAATGACATGGATGTATAGGATCCTGAGATCGAGCCAAGTTTGAAATTTGAACCCTTAGGGTGCTGCTTGACCAATACAACAGTGTGCAGGTCCTTTCCAAGTCAGCTTTTTTCGACACATTCTGTCTTTGCTTGTGCGATTCTTCATTCATGACTTCAAACTAGAATACCCTTGGAGGAGGTCATTCAAGACTCTACAGTGTAGAAAGTATTGAATCAGTAGTATTCTATTCATTCATTACTACGATTCTAGACTTGTGACATAATACACCGACGTGTTATGCACATCAGTCATTTATGCTTATTCATCTTACTCATCTTCTAATGATGTCATTGACACATGCATCATCTGATTGGTTATTACTAATCAACACTTTGCCCTATTACTAATGGGCTTACTCATACGATGAGATATTTATGCTATTTGCTAGTTATTCTCATCCGTTCTTCTGGAATGTTCCATGACCTTCTATAGAACATTCCATACCATAATACATACAAATACTTATACAGTATATATAGAGATGCCTACCTCTATAATCAATAGGCACTTTCACACTCCTACTACATGTTAGTTCCTTCAGCACTTGCTATCACCCCTCGCTCCTCAACCTCAAGTGAGTATTCTCCACTTGACTCTTATTTGGTTGCCCTTGCTGCACCCCAGAGAAGTGTACCACTTCTTTAGAAAGCACATGTGATGAGAAGCTTGAGCTGTGCTGCCCCAGAGCTCGTGAACTATGGTATCTCAGCATGTCCGATTCTAATTCCCACAGCCTTACTTAGCAAGCCATTCCCCATGTTTAATAGTGATGTTCAAAGTACCAAGTCCTCGTTCCAGCTCTCCACGGTGCTATCACATGCAAAGCAGGCTGCCATGTCAACCATTTGAAACAACCTCCGCCCAGTGGATTTTTCTGGTAGGCTGTTCGCAAAGTCATTGAACAGCTTGCAGGGGGGTGTATTGAACTATTTCCTATCACACTCGAACCAGAGAACATTGTTAAGAGTAGATCTTCTTTATTCCTGCAGTTGAGCATCAATAATTCATAGTCGTGCCCACATTTGACAGTCACTGTACTATATTAATAGTGTTGCCACAGTCCGGTTAACCAGGGACCGGTTTGGTTTCATGTAGTTTTTCCCACAGTTTAGTTCACATCAATTTGGTAAGCTGTACCATAACTGCAATTCCGGTTTTAGCCGGTTCGGTTGCAGTTTGAAACAGTACCAAACCATGTGATTGGTTCCGACTGGTTCCGACTGGTTCTGACCAGTCGAGACGGCTACAAAAACAATACAACACAAACTTCCACACTGGTGAATGTACATACTACATGAACTCTACATAAGCAAGGTCACGGGAGAGAGAAAATTGTGGTGGGAAAGGCATGCAAGTTGGGAAAAGCAGGAAAGGCAGGAACAGCGGAAGCAGTGGGAATGGCGGAAGCAGCGGGAACGGCGGGAAACACTCACATAGATGATCGTTCATTGTTGCACATTCAGAGGCGTCTTGCAGGAGCACGCTTGCATTGTTTAAACGGGCGTTTGTCATTGAGCAATGAGCATTAAAATCAAAATCATCCATACCTTTTCAAGAATCGCCGTTTTGAATCTGCAGTGTCTGCAAAATGTCTATCTGAACCCTTTGGAAAAGGTGCTAATGTTTGCCATTCAAACGTCAGGCCCAGGGTATTATCTATCCTTGCGTAAAAGTGCTGAAATGCCAACTGAAAGTGTGAATAATTGGGCCTTTCAACGAACGACAACTTGCGAGAGTATTCCAAAAACTGTAGAAATTCCGGCGGGAACATCTTGCAGAGTTCATCAGCTGACGTGTTTTGCTTCATCTCGATGATTTCACTTCGCCGTATCCGAGCCGTATTGAACCATGGCAATGATCCCCCCAAGAGATATACCAGCAGGTATGCGAGGGACTCCAAATCATCTCAGTGGCTGAGTTCATGCCCTAAGTGGCAATTGATGGACGCAAAAGCATAAGTGCCGACAAAAGGCATGTCTTCGCGAAATGGAATATGAATCCTGGTGGGGGGATCCCGATACCGGTGTGCAGTGTTGAAGTCGGCCAGGTACAATATATTGTTCCGCGTAGCATCTCCAACAAGGATGTTTGCCGGTTTGATGTCGCAATGTATGATGTTGCGAGAGTGAATGGCTTCGAGTCGAGTAAGCTGTTAAAGGAGAAGAACAATCAACACAGGAAACCAGAAGAGAACGGAACGTACCAGTTGATAAGCGATCATTGCCACTGTCTTGGGAGAAAATGTCCGCCCACACTCACTGAAAACACATTCTAACGAAGGTCCAAGGGAGCTGAGCAAGAGTATGGTGTGCTCCCAGTCTACTCCAAAGCAGATGGGCCTAGGGATCCCGGGAACGCCGTACAGTTCAGAGAGAACACAGTGTTCGTGTTCGAGTGAATGACTATTGAGTCTCGAATTGTTAAGTTTCACGACAAGTTCACGATTGTCGTTGGTTAGGTCGAAGGCTCGAAACACAGACCCTTGGCCCTGCCATGCTCTTAGCCTAGAAGTCGTACACAAGACAATTAACTGCTTACCACATGCTCCAGAGCCGAGTTTTTCCTTCAACTTTAGCTGGTGATTATCACAAAGAAGAATCATAGGGACAGGACAATGTACAATAAGAGTATGTACAATGAAACAGAAAGCGAACAGAGACGAAATGGGTTTCGCCAAGATGCAACGGTTCAACTTCCCATGCATTGATCTCCCAATCATACTAGTCCCCTGGTCGTCGACAGTCACGTTGGAAATGGACAACATCGCGTGAAAGTGCCACTAATCTCTTTCTTCTTCTGCTCCTGTTCATCCATTCGAAGCCTGAGATCTTTCGAAAAGTGAGATGGCGGAGACAAGTATAGAGGCAACGAACCGACGAGATGCCAGTGACTGTACGATGGCGAAGGTGCATTAACTAGAGGCAGTGTAGAAGCTGGGTGAAACATCGTATAAATGCTAAGCATGTTGTAGTGCATACTAGCCATCCTGTGCCCTGCTCGCATACGAGGATGTTCAGCGAACCACGAACCATAGGGCATGATACTGTATGAGGGAGGACGCTCTCTACTTCAATGACAACAGCCAAGATGGTGCCTACAATCCTCCATCTTCTCGTACAGCTCATTTTGGCACTACTCTCGTGGGCGGATGTTTGTACTGCGGAGGTGAGGCTTCAAAAGAATTCCCTGGCAAAGGGTTCGTTAGAATACTCAAATTGGACAAGATTTGGACGATGCAGGAAATGATACCGGGTTGGGGGCAATAGTAGTTGAGCGTGGTTGAAGATGGATATTTGTTCTGGAGGTATTGTGGGCGTGCCACACCAATTGGTCCATGGAGTCTTCTGGTGCTCGTCATTGTCTGTGGGATCGATATAAACAACCATGTGGACGAAACAGAGGACAAGGCCCTCCGCAGCCCAGTTGATTATGATATCTACAGCCATATAGTGGTTGTCGAGAGCAACATTGTCAGCATCGCTCCGGTAAAGAAAACGTGGCGACGCACCTCAGTAGAAGCTCTCCATACTATCAGTTTTACCAATCGCCGTGCCAGTTCTTCGGTACAATTAATATACTTCACCCTGGAGAAATGCCGTAGTTGTCCTCTGGGAAGCCTGCTGAACCAGAGAAAAAGAATATTATACGGTGGCTCAGTTGAACATATGTGAGTATTGCGAATACACGTACATTGGTGCGACCTCTGACCTGTCCATCGTCTTGCCTATGAGCCCAAGCGAGTCTTGGAGAAGACGAGTGAGTATCGAGACCTGATAAAGTATGTATAAGCTGGTATGAGACTTTGCATGAGTGAGCAAAGGGCAGAGTTGGAGTTGGATGTAATCACGTGTGTACATGGACATTCGTACGTAGAGAGTACATAGCGGAAAAATACAATACTACAGCGATAAGGACTACATCAGCTTGGCGGAAGCACTTTCTTCACGCTCGACAGCCTCAATGATTTTGTCAATCACGCCCCTCATGTCCTCACTGTGAAGCGGAGTGCAATCGATGTTTGTAGGTCCTTCGAGATCATCCACGACATCCCACAGGTTTGTTGCGGAATGTCGAGAAAAATCCAATTGCTTTTTCTTGTAGTGGTACTTGAGCATCCGGAGTGCTTCCATGAGGATGGAGCTGATCCTATTCCTTTTCTTCGTGTCCATTTCCGCGCTCGATGAGAATATGCGCTCGCATGGAACAGCCGACGCTTGCACAGGGTGATAATCCATGGCGATGGCGAAAAGTATGGGATACGTCTTGCGATTTGCCTAGGTGTCCGTCAGCATTGTAGGTTAATCATAGCAGTAATAAAAGATTAGTATGCACGTCCCAGAATTTCAGGGGATCGTCACCCTGCCTTGTCAGGACCCCTTTCATGTAGAAACGATATTCATCCTCGACTGTATCAATGACTTGGACTTCACGCAGGTTCCTCTGGCCTCCCATGTCCTTTATACGCAGCCGCACAGAGACAGCATCCAAATCCTTGAGATGAGACTGGGTTTCCGTAGGCAGCTCCTGGGGTAATCAGGCATGGTATTTGTGCATCTGGAGTTAGATGATTGAATGCTATGTACTGGGGAGCTGAAAGCTCAACACTTACCACGTCTAAAACAATTTTCTTTGACTTTGCAACATACTCTTCGTCCCAGTGTTCCTCTACCCAGCTCATTCGGATAGACGGCTCAATGACTAGAAAGGTAAGGATGAACTTTGACATTAGTATCGCCCGTTAGTTAGAACAAGAACAAATACGTACACATGGCAATGACGTAGGCTGTGGTGTCGTCCATACGGCTATAGTACTTTGTAGCCCAGTGCAGGCCAACGTCTAGCCACGGTTTGAGGCGAGGTTGACTGTCTCAGAGATCTTCCCACCCCGTCATGAACAGTTCGAAGTATGGAACCGATAATCCAAGATGAGGCAAGGTTTCACCCGAGACACGATGCTGGACTACGTGTGGGACCTAGCACTAGTCATTAGTCAATACTCGTTGCAGACACGGGATACTTACATCAAGAATGGCATGGAAGTCTTGAAGCACCTGCCACTCGAAGTTTGAGAGCTCAGGCTTGGACTTTTCGAGATCACGATGATTCGGCAATCCCAGAAAGTAATCAACCGCCTAGAACAAAATCGGAAATTTCGCCACAAATATTATATGGTGACTCACCAAACGCATTTCAAGAAGCCGATGGATCATAATATACATTGAATCCTATCATGTTTCGGCATCGCATTTGAGCTCATGCTCGGGAAGTCGCACAGTCGGGCTTCCAGGAGGGCGGAACCAGTTTCTTGCATTACTGAGTTTGATGGTGTCGAGAAAGTCATCTCGGCGAAGTCCAGACCCACGAACTGCAATAACGACGGAACAGCCCCTCTTGACAGGGTCTTTCTTGACAGCGGTGGCAGAGTCTTGTTGCTTTGTATGATGCACTCGATACATTGAACAAGGCTGGAAAGCTCCCAGCTCGGCTGCTACCAGTTCAGCAACGGCTTTTCTTTGGACTACGGTACGAGCCGAGTTCATACCCAATGCCATCACACTTCGGTTCTCTCTCGCCCTTGACCAGAAGTTCGCAACATCTCGCTCAGGCCATAATCCAATACTGTCAATTGTCTCCTGTTTCTGATGGAAATGAGGGTGATCAGGCGGTAGCCTCCACTCCTACTTACGTTGGTTGTCCCCCTCACCTGTCACCTTTGCTGACTTCATACCCAACACCGTCTGCCGGTTCTCTGTCACGGTTGACCAGAAGTTCGCAACATCTCACTCAGGCCATAATCCACCCTTGTCAAATGTCTCCTTTGCCATGTATTCAACCTGTTTCCAAAGGCAATGATGTGGACTCAGATGGATGTGAAAGGAGTGAGGGGATCCACTGCCATAGTACTGAGGGCCAAGAACACCACAAGTGCCTCCGTGTGGATGAACGAGAGGGAGACGATTCAGATGAACCTCAACCACATGACCATCAGGGTAATTGTCATTGAGGTGCTGCTCAGCTGAAGAAGAAAACAAGGAGTAACCATGAGTGGAGGGCTGCTGAGGTACCACATTTTCCGGTGACAGAGATGGTAGAATCCTTCATTGCTTGTCTAGCTGCTGCTTGATGGGGGTCAGAATCCTATGACATTGCAGCTTGGATCTCCCAAGTAGCTGACATCATGAAAGACTTTTGTATTGTCTTTCAAGATGAGTCAATTGATTCCCTCATGGGGCGATGTTCCAGTCTCCATAGACTGAGCCTACAAGTGTGTTTCTTAACAATGCTCAATCAAATTCAACTGGTGGCAAAGTGTACAAGGTGAGCTTCTGTTTACTCATCAGCGTGTTTATCGTGACTGAGCAACCACAGTTTAAAGTGGACGAGGGGATTGACTACCTTGAAAGCCATCTATGATGCTGAATTGGGGCATTTGCCAAGGAACAATTGACCTGTACTGGGTACATTCCACACATGGAATAATTTGGGCTGCAAGTTTGCAACCTTGGCTGCCGCTGAATCAATATATATTCTTATACTCATCTCAGGCTTGCAGCTGAGGACGAGATTTTCTGGGCTCTCAGCTGATATGCTGAGGTATTGCCACATATCTTCGTGCTGCAAAAAAAGGTACATTTTTTGCTGGGCATCTACTGTATGTTGTACCAATTAACATTTGGGTTTTGGTGGTAGATAGCCTATGCTACACACATGGGAAGGACTGCATCATACCAACCATACAAAAAATGCAAGAGCAGCTACCCATCAGCATGTCATCAATGTTTGCTAGCCAAATTTCAGACAAACATCAAATGGCTTCACAATTTGACTGTTGTGATATGGGAGCATCTGACAATTTCTTTGATTCATTGGAATACAAGTAATATCATTTCTGTTATTTGTCACCCTATGTCAGTAACTGAATATCGCCTGCACCAGTCATTTTGCTCTTATTCCCCATGACTCTGAGCTTTGGGGCGTCAAACTCACTGTCCGCCCACAGGTATCCCAGATCAAGAGTGTTGAGGAGATGACCTTCCAGACCCTAACATCTGCTGACTTCAAGTCTTGCCCACACTGCCAATCCCTTAATGGTGACAATCTATCCTCATGTCCAGCCAACATTGTTGTACCTAGAGATCAGGTCAATCAAATCGTCATTCATTCATCTTATGATCGTACTTTGCAAGCAAGCAAACAAGCCCATGCCAGGAGGAACCAGAGGGAGAATGAAAAATTGACCGAAGAGGAGCGTACTTTGGCTGCAAAAGCTGAGGTTGTCCAGGACCAGAATGATCTTATCAAAAAAACTTGCCTCCTTCTATCCCAATGGCTGCAAGGATCAATTAAGATCCTATGTGCGGATTAAATCTGCCACATTTCCCAAGTAAATATATCTTTTACCCTGGTTTTGGTTTTGTCCTGCTTATAGCCATCACTAGTTCTCAGATTCTAATAAGAGATAAGGATGAGTCTGTGATGGCACTGGTATCCACTACGCTTCCCTCAATCATATGGTCTACCCTTCACGGCAGCCTTGTTGCCTGTATCGCTGATATCATACAGCTGCAAGAAGCTCACCTCTGTCCCTCTTTCCACATTTGCTCCCTCTGCCACACCCCCGGTCACCTCCTCGTGGACTGCCCCTTTGGCGACGAACCAACTAGCCATGGAGATAGCGACGTGGACAACGCCATTGTACACAATTGCGGAGATCATTCGTCTTGAAATGTTGTTGGATGCAGGGCCTCCAACCTATGCGGGAGGTAATGTTACAATTGCTGTCAATTTCAAAGGGTTACGTGCGGTGGATGTCTCTTTTTCTTTCAATGTTCTCCCCTTTTCGCTCTATCTTGTCAATGATACTCATTTCCTTCTCGATCGATCTGTTGAGGAATCTTCGTCTCTTATCTTCTTGTCGTTCGGTTCTCTTATCTCTCACCCTCTTATCTTGCTCTCTTATCTTGCTATCTCAACTTCCTTATATGCTCTCTTCTCTCTCACTGCTACCTACACCGCTTGGTCCTTGCCTTTCACGAGCCCTATAAATACCCGGTAGCACGATGGTGTCCTTTAGCTAGTTCTGCGCAATACAGTGTAATCTAACTCTTCTTCCACTTGACCGTCTGCAAGTGAAACTTTTTCTTATCCTTTCTATTAAACTTGATTGGTCTCTTCGTGAGTACCTCATCTAAATACAAGTTAAGGTAGTCGTTATCGCTTCGTGTAACATCAATGGCCGTTTGAGTGATGTTCCACCAGGGGGCAAAGGGTGACTGCCAGATGTGGAGACCGACCCATGATGAGAAATTCCCGGTTGGGGAGATGTCATAGTATGCCTGCTACTACCATTCGACAATGTAGGTGTTACGACTGGCCTTGGGTAAGGTTGGCCGTAGACCTACTAAACCCGCTAACTGGGAGCAAGGCAAAGAGATGGCATATAAGGCCAAAGGTAGGACAGAGGTGAGGACTCCAGATTGACTGGTGGACGGAGGACTCCCAGATAAGGGTGGACGAAGGTTTGAAGAGTGAATGAAGAGGGTCTATTGCATGGCAAAGACGAAGCTAGCCAGTGATACTGTAGGTAGACCAAGATGAGGATCGTGGGAACTACAGGAGCTGTCTAATATAGCTAAGTGCATCGTGCACGGACCAAGACGAAAGGGGAAACTAGGAACTCGGGTGCAATGAGGGAAATCTATGAGTGGATGATAAGAGTACACGTGAATGATGAGAGAAGATGTGAAGTCGAGAAGAAGTCGGAGATTGGTGATCCGCAGTGAGAAGGGTGAATAAGAAGGCTGCGGAGCGCTAGGGTTCTGAGTAAGCGAAGATAAGAGATAAGACACGATAAGAGATAAGAGAGATAGGGAATACTCGGAGAGGAGGATAGAGACCGAGAGTCGGAGACGGAGAAAGAGACCGAGAGATACGATAACGAAGAGAGGCAGAGACAAAGAGAGGCGGAGACAAAGAGAGGCAGAGACAAAGAGAGGCAGAGACAAAGAGATCTAGTAGAAGAGATGAGGACAAAGGGAGAAGGGAGACGAGGGACTTTGTGAGACTTAGGTGGAAAGGGGTCGAGGAAGTCAGGGGGTCTCCGGGAGAGGTCTGGGAATACTCGGGAAGGCTCAGGAAGATTAGAGAAGACTTCGAGGAGACTCGGGAGTACTGTGGGAAGACTTTGAGGAAAGGAAAAAGATAGGGGCATAGGGATAGATTGTAACAGTAGGTGAATGCATTGGTGCAGTGTGGGATTTAAAAAGGACGACCAGAGCATCCGTGATGCCCTCATCATAATCTTCATCCACCACATGCGAAGGGGGACAGGGGGTAGTGGTAATCGGAGAGGGCTGCAGCAAACGACTTCTGGAACCATTTGAACTTGATGTATCTTGTCCCTCCTTGGCAGAGAAGGACCCGACTTTGAAAGACCCTGGCAAGTTTGTAGAGTGGTCCTCCTTCATGCAAAGCTGATGCCTCTTGCACTCCTTCTTGGGAACATCACCTGGAATCGACCCCGACACACTCTGCGTGTCAGAATATCTCTTCTTGGTGTACTTCCTCCAACAATTTTTCCCATCAGCAGCAGGTGTTGAGTCGAGATGGTGTTGTGTGGTGCAGAACCAAAGTCATGGAGCGTGTGGACACCTTGATCAAAGTGCATCATTTTGGCGGGCATAACTGTCGGAAAAGAATTAAACTATTGAATGACCATGTAGCAGAGAAGCCGACTCACAGCCATAGACGACTCTAAATTCTTTGCTATTGGGGCTCCTGTTACATTGTGGATAAGTTCTTCTTTGTCAAGAGTGATGCGGCAATCGAAATGACCAGCAGCACTCAGAAGATACATAGATGTCTCTCCATAATAGCTCAGGTTGGAGTTATCTACCTCCATTTGGGTAGTGTTTTAAGCTCTGGTCCTAAGACCAATGAAAAACTGGTTTTTAACCGAACCAAACCGATCAAGACCGGTCCTGATTGGTCCGGTCTTTCCTGGTTTTGATTTACATCAGTCTTGGTCTTTTGATTTTGAGAAAATCAAAAGACTGACCAAAAACTGGTCTGGACCGGTCTTTTAGGCGGACCGATGTTAGCCCCTATTGGATAGTATATTGAAAGATTTTCTCTGATTTTCCCACATTTTTACGATTTTATTTGAGATAGTTATGACAATTTCTCAAAATACCGTCTTCAAAATGACATATCACCCTAGATCGGCCATATCTCAGGTGCGTATGGGCGGAATTACATAATTCATGGCGGTTATTGATGCCATGTGACCCGGCTACCTTCGGTGCAGCCACCCCTAGTAAGCGCCTATCCCACGCTATTCTATTCTCCGAAATGTATTTTCTAAGTAGATATACTTGAGAATGACATGCATTTTTAAATCAATCATATCTCAATGGCCCCTGAACCGATTTAGATGAACAAAATATGTGCTGGAAGCCAGGAATGTGTAGTATGTTTCCCACCCCTGAGAACTGGTCAACGACCGTAACCGGACCGGCAAATGACCGATAAAGACCGAATAATTGGTTTTTGTCAGTCTTGGTCTGATTTTTTCCATATCAGGAAATTTCCAGGACCGGTTTCGGACTGGTCTTCTCCAAAAAAGGCAAAAGACCGGACCGGACTGGACCCTAAAACACTACGTCTGGGTGAGGATGAGGGCTTGTGTCCCGAGGTCATTCTACTTGATCTGGGCACAATCGGCCTTGTAAAAGTTCTTTGCACACGTCGGTGTGCTGGTAAGGGCACAAAGACCATAAATCTTAATGCTAGCAGGAGCACCCTGTTGGGTGTTGAGAATGCACACATGACAACGGCACTGGAACAGACCTTTTTCTCTGCAACAAAAACTGTGACGGATAGATTCAACCCAGGACCGAGTAATATCATAGATGTGCCTTCAAGCCTGAGTTTATCGACTATGCCTTTGCGCCACTCGGCAGGACGGTATACCTGCACCTCCTGTAAGACAAGGTGAACGGCATGCAACTCTAAGATGGTGTACTGCAAATCCCAGCTTTCTTGAGACTTTGGAGTGAAGCAGATCAACTCTTCACCTGTGGAGACGGAGAAGATGCGGAGATTCTTGTGCTGCATGCCGTCCTCAAGCTTGGCTGAGTGGAGTGGAAAAAAAAATTATCGGGCGGTGTGATGAACATGACTGAATATCCCACTTTTCGAAAATGGACATCAGGGGACCCGTTCTCCCTCAAGGTTCCCACGCTCCTGGGTGACAAGATTCGAAGTTCGAACATATTCATTTCCACTTCCAACGCACTATCTACATTGAGCTACCTTTTGACAAGAACCCTGCTACCCTCTCCATGTTATGTCAGCAATTGTCCCTTCATCCAAAGCACATCACCAGCGCTCTCTCTGCCATGTCCATCTATTGGTGTGAGTTGCTGGATTGTCATTACTTTTCCTGAAAGAGTTGTTCACAAGCAACCTTGCAAGACCAGTCTATCTAAAAAAGAAAGGAAGGAAGATGTGTGCAGTTCCCCCTTCCTTTTTAGTCATTTGCGCTCTATGGTAGGAATTACTGTAATAACAATTCAGGTTGGGTATTTACTCAAGGGCAGCAATCTTTGTATATGATCTGACATGCTGCAGGTGCACCCAACACTTTACATGCTCAATGTGAGTGTCTAACCACCCTCTATTTACTCCAGTACCCATGCGGCATCGTCAACACCGGAAATCTCTGTTTCGCCAACGCAGTCCTCCAGGTACTCATATACTTTTGGTGCCTCTTCCACGATCTCGCCACCTTCATCAATACCCCTTCAGACGCTCAAGGAAAAGAAACACTTTGATCACATGTGAGTCAGTCTCCTCTCTCCCTCTTTTCTTCTACCATTCCATCTTTCATCATCAGGGCGTCACCAAGAGGATGCAGAGGAATTCTTGGGCTTTTACTTGGGCACCCCTCGAAAAGGAACTTCACTCCATATTGTCCTTGCTCATCCCAAAACCCGACTCGTCAACTCAACCACAAAACGGCCATGCAGGCCCACACAAGGAAGGTCAATGGCTCCAAGTAGGTAAACGTAACCACATGGCCGTCACGCACACTGTGAGTGGTTTGATAACAAGGAATTACATGAAATAACACATCCACGCAGGCACAGTCCACCGAATCACTGATCACATGCATGTTTGGTGGCAAATTCCATTCGGCGTTGTGCATCCCTCATTAAAAAGACTCAGTTCTGGTCAAAGATTGGCAGTCATTGCAATTGGACATTTAAGTGAGTGCTCTGCCATCGATGGTAATGATAAAGATAAAGATATGTCTTATATTTCCTCTCCTCAGCCTGTCCAAGTGAACTTGGTCATGCGGCCAGGTATGACGGTCGCGACCCAGACCGTGCAAATTGAATCACTCCCCCCATCCATCTCAAGCTGTTCTTGTACGATGCCAGCGCAGGCGGGGTTGCCAAGGTCGCCAAACCATTGTCCTTTGAGCCCGAGTTGAACATTCCAAATGGTGAGCAACTTCTTCATCTTTGCATGTGTCTCTTATGATGCGACAGAGATCAAAGCAGTCCCCCTATCATGAGCATTCGTGGCTGATCATCGCGTGTACACAGTACCCTATCACCATGGACTCTCAGCCTCAGGCAGACACTACACCATCAACGTCTTGCATCCAAATATCGACAATGCCATGGGTACTACAGTGAAACCACGGGAAGGATCCGCTTTTGAAGATCAAGGAGGAAAGTGGCAACAAATGGATTGCTGCAGCACTGCAATCAACAACAAGCCAAATTTTAGGTTGGACTATTGACTCTCAGACCCCCTGCCATCCCCCAAGCATCAAAACTACAAGATCTATCGTTCCTCTGGTGACGGACAAAGACATTCTACGTCATTCTTGTAGAGAATAATGTCCGTCCGCCAGAGACACCTCTGACACATCAGCCAATTCTCCGCTGTCCCATACGTGGCCCGTCTCTGTCACAAAGTTCCCCTGAGTCGATCCACCCAACCTCCAGCATGATGGTCGTAACCGGACCAGCAAAAGACTGACAAAGACCGAAAAATCAGTTTTTATCGGTCTTGGTCCGGTTTTTTCCATATCAGGAAATTCCCAGGACCAGTTCTAGCCTGGACTTTAAAACACTAGATGTGGAGGGTAACTTCAACCAAGGACAACACCATGAAGACGAGGATGTGGACAATGAGCAGGTCGATCATGGAGCTTTTGCTGTGGCCCCCATTCTGGAACAGCTTGTGGTGGAGGACCCGCACAACCAAGCACTTGTGCATGAAGCACTCCGGAGGCTGCATATTGAGGGTGAAAACAAACACCTTGCTGTGTTCAACAGAGCTGCAGTGAAGCCTACGCAGCTTTCCAGTCTCAGGAGCCTTTTCGAGAGGCACGACCAATGAAACACCATCTGAACTCTGACATCACAGATGATTTTGCAAATAGAGGAGCAATTCAAGATGGATATAGCATCAGCAGATGTATCAATGCAGCTCGGACCTCACTACCTGGATTATTTTGTTTACCTTGGAAACAGACGTGGGCTGGATGCAGCCTTGGGAACACAATACATCAATCATACATTGACATACAAGATCACGTTGTGTCAACCGCAGTGCCTCCTGAATATCAACCATCCGCCATTCAATTCTAAAGGATGACAGTTATATCTGGGCAGCCGAGGTGACGAGGGCATCTATCTAACCATTGTTCCAAAGGTGTTCTTTGCAGAGGAAGAACGAGAGAGGGCCAGGGGGAATGAATTGAATAATCCCAATACCTCGATGAGCATCCAGCACTACCTGATGATGACAATGTTCATCGCACATGTACTAACAGAAATGTGCTTCCAAGATTTGCACTGCCAAGAGACGCACCCGGTACCTCTAATCCACGCTGCAGTGAAGAGAAGTACTGACATTCTGTAAGTCATGATTTCACACAATTCGACAATTCCATATTATGTGTGGTTTTGAACAAACCATGCATTTCATATTTCACGCAAAATGTGCAGTCCATGGTTTGCGTGATTTGAGGCTGATACTGATATTTGATACTGATGACATTGATCTTCTCAAGCGGCCGTTGAGATGAATTGACACGTACCATGGACATGTGCATGATTGGACACAATGGGTTACAGATGCCCCTCAAAGTTGGAAGCAGGACAGATTCCTAATTGACAACGAACCTGTTGCTATCACAGTGCTGTATGGTCAGAATCAGGAAATATGTGGCAGGGGCAGAGATCGTCAAATCGAAACGCAGCATTGGCAAAATGATCATGACTACACTCATATTCATTCTGCATATTTTTCAATTGCCACTCATGTTTCGTATGTTTTATGTTTCATATTATGATCAGGGTGATTGTCTGACATATTTCTGATGGTGTCCCATTATAGCTTTTACCAAGTTCATTCATGGACAGAAGTACCAGAAGATATCATACTCTCCTATGGCGACATATATGACAGGCCTATTTCCAGTCCAGAGAGAAACATGACATTGACCTTTTAGATGCTGAAGGGAATGAAATCCAAGTTTTCACTCAGGAAAGATTCTGGATTCCACATCGAGTACCAGATGAGTATACTTCCGGAGGTGCACTTCTTGACCTTACAAGAGCTCCTGAACTTTTCCTTCCCAATCATGATGCTCTTGACCAACCACCCTCTGCAGACCAATGTATGCTGTATCTGTTGGCCTTCACCAAATCATTGGGAAATATTCAAGCAAATAGGCTCATATATTCCTTTCAAGAGCATCTCAAGATCATCAATGAGCCCCTGCAAGAAAGGAACATAGACCCAGTTGCTCTTGATCTATTTGGTGATCAAGAACTCTTTCAAGAGAGACTTTCTCCCATCATCAAGGGTCTTCGTTGTCAAGTGTACAATGCTCTCTTGCACCCTGTCCGTGAAAGAGCAAAACTTCACGGGGTCCAAGTTGGTAACATCACTGCTGCATTGGCCGGAATCAATGCTTCAACTCAGTCATTGAAAATGAAATGGAGGAGGAGAGTCATGGAGTATCACACTGCACTTCCCTCACAAGAATTTGCAAACAAGGTTGCAGGTCCTGGTCAACCAGATCAGTCTGGTTGGGAGAACACATATGTGATTGATGTTCAAGGCTTATCTGTAGATAACAGAAATGGAAGGTACATGCATTTTTTCACATCTGGAAATCTGAACAACTTAATCTGGATATTCAATGTGTACTTAAGATTTATTTATGAGGAAATAATCCGACCACTAACAAGACAATGGGCCTTTCCGACAGTCCAAGATTCTCTATGAAATTGTTTAGTGGGGCTCCAACCAGGGATGAGAATAGAATTCCGATGATTTGTGCAGAACAAAACTGATATCAGAGAACACACTAAACGAATGCATATAGATAATTCCGAACATATTCCAGTGGACGACATTCCCCTATGGTAACCTCCCTGCTCAATACCCTATGGACACGATACGAACCAAGATTGGACCATATGATGGATGTTGACCAACACATCTTAGAGACTGTGTCGATCTTAGAACGGACCCTCAATTATGCCCATACAGGTGCAGCAAAAGTGCTCACTCGTGGTCTAATGGATGTCTCATGGTTGTCACTTGGTGTCATCTTTGATGGTCTACTGACATTGTCGAAACATTTTGCATCCCACCCTGCTCTGATCGCTGGTTCTCTCATGCTCCACACCCAATCATGGCCAGTATACATATCAAATGGCAGACCATTGATTTCATTGCAAAGGGTACAATTTTATAACTATGGTGAACAGCATTACGAAGTGAGTTATTCAATTACCCTATCATTTTCAAAACAATCCAAAATGTGAATATCGCGCAAAGTCATTGTTCTGTACTTTGCGTGATTTATGACTTTACCATTGTCAATAAACCAAGCCAAATCACGCAAACTGTCCATCTCACAATTTGCGTGATTTGCACAAATGGTCATATCGCGCAAATCTCATGATATGCATATTGCGTGTTTTTTCTTGATGGCCACAAGTTTTGTCTTCCTTTCTGTATTGCCAGGATTGTTCTAACCATTTGATGCTTGCAAACAGACTTACTATGCGCTATTCACTATTCATCATGCGATACAAAACTTCCCTACCAATGCCTACTATCCTGAGATCACCGACTTTACAAAACAGGTTGCATGTTATGCTGCAAGGCAAGAGCACAGGTCCAGGTAACCTGTGCGGGTCCGGCTATGGGTATGTGCCAGGTACAGGTACGGGTCAGCATTTACCGACCCACACCCAACCTGCTACCCGTCACCATGGATACCCGTACCCGTGGCGTGGATGCACGCTGTGCATCGACATCATCACACCGACGTGGTGTGGTGCTATCAGCACGCTGCATTGTTGTGTCGATGTCGACTTTTCTCAACACGTTGGCGTTTTCTGTCGTCCATTCACCATGTTGTCATCGTCATCCCCCTCCTCCTGGTCCTACCTGACTTGGCTGCCACATTGACGTGTTCATTGACGATCATCCTCGCTGTCCTCGCATCGACACATTGTGTTGTTGTCAATGTCGTCACGTCGCCATCCATGTCGCCAGTTGGCATCACGCTATCATCGGCATTGGCTGGCATTGGCGTTGGCTTTGAGTGTCACCGTCTGGGCTGGGAGAGATGGAGATGGAGATGGAGTGGGAGAGTTGCCATCACTGTTGTCGTCATGTTGTTGTCTGGGCTGTGAGAGGGAGATGGAGAGACAGAGACAGAAATGAAGAGAGGGAGT
This sequence comes from Leccinum uliginosum, assembly GCA_038091455.1. Taxonomy (NCBI): domain Eukaryota; kingdom Fungi; phylum Basidiomycota; class Agaricomycetes; order Boletales; family Boletaceae; genus Leccinum; species Leccinum uliginosum. Next base: position 30,346 of record JBBPOM010000024.1, read on the forward strand.
GAGAGTGAGGACGACTCAGAGGGGACAGAGAGAGTGGGAGGGACGGTGCATACCCATCGTCGCCCTCGTCAGCGTCACGCTCTCATCACGTTGTCATCACGGGTGTGTGCGTGTCGTCAACATCGACATTGAGGGTGGGCACTGTGGTCGTCACTGGCATCGACGTTAGAGGAGAGGGACAGAGAGGGAAGGAGGGACGGTGTCACGCCCTTGTCATGTTGTCGTTGTGGGTTTGAACTTTGTGTGTGTGTGGTCAATGTTGACATTGAGGGTGAGGGAGCACTGTGACGCCATGTCCGAGTCGTCGTTGATGTTGTTGCAGGTGAGGGAGTGCGGGGTCATTGTTGTGGATGGTGTGTCAGCGACTCACCGTGTGTGTCCGGCGTTGCATGACTTGCGTCATCGTCGCTGTCATTGCAATGGTCGTGGTCATGGCTGCGTCACACATTGTCCATGTTACGATTGTCTCCGAGACTCTCTATGTACCTCTTTTCCCTTTCCTTTTGCTTCGCTTATTGCCTCTACTTTGTATTCGCTTTGTATCATAGACCTCGAGCAGTTTCATCCTCCTTTCCACATTGCTGACGGTCCGACATTTCCCTATCTCCTTTCCGATCTCTTCCTATCTTCGTCTAGATCTTCTGACTCATGATGACGCCATTGCTTCATCAGCTATCACTGAGTCATCACTTCGTCATGTATGCTTACTCCTCCGCAGCTTCTGACTCATTCCTTACTGCGGATGACTCCTCTATTCCATGCGATTCCATCACCTTCCATCTCGTAGTACTTAAGGACCAGTCTCATCGTTTGTATTTCCCTGAGCTACTTGAAATCCAACCGAGTATCCTCTGTAGATCCTCAGGTGTCTTCGTACTTCGTCTCCTCAGTCCTCTGCCCATCTCGGGTGTGTCTTTAGTCTTAGTCTTCGAGTGACGTGACTCTTCATGAGTTCCTCCTCGAAAGAACCCTTACTAGTCCCTCAGCTTCGCCAAGCGTTACGCTTGCTCGGCCTATCCTTCGTCCTAGCCTGTAAGGGTAAGTCGCAGGTAAGGGTACGGGTAGTGCCAGAAATACCCACGGGTTACCCGTGCTCTTGCCTATATAATGCTGCTGAGATATCACTGAAAGTGTATCTGGAAGATGTCAAGTCACTGGTGTCGGATGCCGTTATGGATGAAATAAGGCCATTGTTGCAGTCTCAAAATAGCTCTATTCGGGAGTTTGCTAGGAAACGTGGTGAAGCCTTGGGACCATGGAAAGATTCGAATCATCCTCTTGCTATGACACCTCAGATCGTCCAGGATTTGATCAGAGCAATTACTCCACAGAATCAAGAGAAGCCAGATCTTCCTCTCTCAAACATGGGTACTCAATTACTTTCATTCTTTGTGAAGAGAATAATAAAAGTTTGCTCTGTCAACGAGGGCTGCCGTCAACAACGCCAACCTCCTTTCATCTCTGGTGGCAATGCTCTCTCTGTTATGGGTGTTGCCATCAAAGAGATGTACAAAGCAGCCTTGGATTCACAGGTTCCTGAGAAGGAAAGAGAGTAATTCATTCAAACCATTTTGATTTACTGCTGCAAACTTCTATGTTTGGATCACGTTCCTTGATGTCCAGACGCTGAGGGTCATAGGGGTGCTCCATCCACCAAAATCGTTCACAACATCTATTTATCTATTGGTGGACAGGCCAACACACAGTCCACCTCCACTGCCCCATATTTGACTCAAGTGGAAAGCTCTGCCCTATTGGTCAGGCAATCGTCTCTGCGTATCGTTCACAACAATCCTGTTGGTGAATGGTCACTTCTGGAGGTGGGTGTCATCAAATTTGGAATAATGCTTCACAAGACCATCTTGCCCGTGGAGTGCAAGAAAAGCTTTGTCTCATCCATGCATGAAGTGGAACTTGTGACACAAACACTTACTTGGAGTATTCAGCAATTTGATCCAAGTGACAACATCCATCGGATTGTCTTATTCATTGGTCTCGCTGTCTCATGTCTGCTACCCAACATCTTCACAGACATGAAAGGTAGACCCACCAAGAAAGGTACAAGTCTGGCTTCAGTCGAGACCTTCATCAGGAAACTGCCATGGACCACATTAAATAGAAAAGGCCTCACAAACAAGAAGCCCTTTCCACTGCTCGTCTTCTCAATGTTCATGACATTGTATGACAAGAAATCACTCATTCGTACAAATACTGAGGCCCAGAAGCAATGGGCATGTAAATATTGTGAGTCGCTTCTTACCTTACCTTATTTCCTTTCGACATGAGAATCGCGCAAAACCCAAATAATACATTCTGTGCATTTTATCCATTTCTTCAATTATTCAATTTCCTATAACTGATGTGCCTTTTTATTCATCAGCCATGAAAGGTGTTACACCTTTCCTCCTTTGTCAGTTTTGCTTGGCAAAGCCTGTCTCTGCAGGTGCATTACATGCACCTCGAATGGATGTTGATATCATCCCCCACCATTGCGATGATATATTATCTACTTGCAACACTACAGTCGACTATCTGAAAGGCAGTGCAGAGTATGGTGCATATGATGCTATTCAATTTCTTGCAGGACCACAAACTGCAGATCAACTTGCTGAAGATGGTTATCCCAAAGCTCAACCTGCTCTCCCAGGTGCATCGTCTTCAAAACATACTTTAGATGACTTGCTACCATCTGCAAGCAATATATGCTCTACTAATCATCAGCCAAAATGTCCTCGTTTATCTTAATTTTTCTAATGTACTACTATATTATTTTCCATTTACATAGCTTTTGTTTGAATTATACATCTAAAGAATGAGTAGATGTGTAATAGTTAATGATATGGAACATAAAAGTAGGGTCTAGTAACTTGCCAAATGATCTGCCTCTTATAAAAGAGAAATACCTGATTATCAGGTTTGTACATGTCATTACATGCAACTGCTATATCCCATATTTGACCTCATTTACATGTTGTCTACTATAAATGTGGCCTATGGTACTACTTGCTATAGAATGAAAAAAATCAGACAAAAACAATGGTGTGATACATGGCAGCCAAATTGAATGATGATACAATCATAGTGTCATTACTCTTTTGAAGTTTCCCATTTGCCTTGCCTGTCTCTGTTCCTCTCTTCCAAATTCCTTAGAATAGACTGGATAAATAAGTTAACAAGAACAGCATAAGTACAGAATAGTGGCACGTGAAGCACAATGTTGCACAATTCTGAATTTGAAGACCATTATAATATAATATATTTATATTGTGGGCAATCTAAGATATATGTTACATTAAGATAGATTCTTTTTTAGTTTTGATGTGGACCTTCATCTCAAACAATTCTAGTTTGCTGTAAAAAGCTTTATCACTGAAATATTAACACTGTGAGTATATTCAAATTAATTGAAATGGATGAATAGCTCTTCAAATTCAAGATTGTGCAAAATTGTACTTCAAATTGTAAGCATATCAAATAGTCTAGGTGTATACACTCTTATGCTGTTCATGTGACTCATCCTCTCTGTCTATTCTTTTGTTCACTACAAATTCATGGAGAGAGGAAAAGAGGTCAGGTTAGGAAAATGGGAAAATTCAAAAGAGTAATGCCACTATGTACTTTATTATTTCCTTAAACTTGTTTGTCATGTACCATACCAGAAAAAGCTATATGATGATAGATTGAATGAAATAGTACAGTATTCTGATATATTCTATGTTGCTCTGATCTTACTCTGACCCTGTATAAGAATGTAGATTATACCTCTTGCCTGAAATGGGATGGTAAGATGTAAATTGGAATATATCAGTTGTATGTGCTCTTAAGGATTACATGTTTACATGTGCAAATTTATCAGATATAGTTTTTTTATATGGGGCTGAACCTTTGGACCTTTACAATACTTTATTTTTATGTTCTATGTTGTTTACTATTCCACATCTATAGTTTAAGTTGCATACTCTGCTCTTAAGCAAAAATTTATATATTATCTACAAACCTTCACCATGCATGCTCATAATACAAGCCAATATAGTCTACTATCATGCCTGAGACTGCTAAAAATAACAATATTTAAACCAACTATAAATGAAAATGAATAAAAAGAGTAAACATAAGTGTTCTGAATAGATTGAGAGTCCTGTCTTGGACTATTGGAAAATGGAGCAGAGGCAGAGCAGACATACTCCAATTTCTACCTAAATCACATGTAGTTTACTATACATATGGCCTATGGAACTGCCTATAGGACAGTTCACTCATACCCTAGCTTTTAGTACTCACTTCACATATATATTTCCATCAACTTGCAGTGAACTTAAGGAAAATGGATAATCCACATCCTTATACAGGGTCAGAGTGAGGTCAGAAATTAAGAAATCTCAAAAAATGCTCTGATGTTACAGCGGTTTTCAAAACTATGGGGAAAACACATTTCGAAAAGTCACGCCTCGGAGCTTGCTGGACAAGGACCCCGTGCACTGATTACTGTTTTTGTGAGTGGTTCAACTGTCACACCGCAACTCACACGTCCACCCGCCATGCCTCTACTACCATCATCCTCAAAGAGCACTGACTCGGACACCTATGCTTTCAAAATTGCTTTGACTGTCTATGCTGTGCTCAAGAAGAAGACTGCAAAGGGCAAAGTGGCTAAGAAAGAAGAGAAGTCCACTAAAACGAAGGAGCTTTTGTTTGTCCTCCAAGATGATAATTATGTCTCGTTTCTACAGAGCGTACTTGAAAAACATGGGCAGGACCAGTATAAGATTTCTGAGAAATGCCACTACCCATTCAAGTTTTTGCCACCGACGTCGAAGAGGTAAAATTTTGTTATCCGCTTCCATGCAGCTGCTGCGTACTGGGGCACACCGGAGGGGCCGACCTTGGCCTGCTGGTGCCCAGTATGCCTGCCTGTCTCCCTCCCCAACCTTTCATTTGTTGAAACTTGTGTATTATTTAGCCAACAAGTCACTGATGCCATCGACGTCGACAACAAGGCAGATTACCAGGAAATGGTGAAGAAGATATGCAGTGCTACACCGTCAGGTGTTACCAAGATCTTTGTTGACATGAAAGCTGTTGAGATGCTTCCATGTCAGGGCACAGGTGACTCTGATGAAGACGAGGCATGCACATCCAGTGGTGAATCCAATGACATATGTAACCTTTTATTTTTTGCACATGTCTCTGAGTCTCAACATGTGCTACAGCCTACTAAGAATCTGGGCCGGTCAATGTTCGGGACATCTGATGGAGAGCTTCGCCTCGCTCGGTGGCGCTCAATGCTCAAGAAAATGTACAAGAATGAGCATGACGAAGGATTCACATATGTTGGACCTGCTGGAGCAATTCCATTGACGCCATTGATGATACTGGATTGGTGTCATGCCCTGGTAAGGAGCTTTTTGTGAATGTGTATGATATACCGACGTACCATACACTATAGGAAGCAGGACAGGCCACGCTGAATCAGCCGCCAAACATCCCATTGTTCGACATCAACAACAGAGCAGATGCTTTGCATCCGACACGAAAGCAACAGGCTCTGCCACCATCTCCACCGGCTGCTAATCCAAGTAACGACCTCAGCTCACTCGCATCAGCATTTGTTTTTCAAACACTTGCCAATTCTGGGCTAGTGCACACGTCGCCTAGTCAGAGTCTCACTGGCAATCATTCTCTGGCTCCGGCTCCAGCTCCGGCTCCAGTTCCAGTCAGTAGTACTCAGGCTAGCACCCCTGTAACACCCACACGTTGCTCTTGTCCTCAAGAACTTGAAAAGCCTTCTTCACCTCCCATACTGTCTCCATCTCACTTAGCACATTTTCTTTGTTATGCTGAAGATGAACTTGGTGTTCGCTATGCCACTATGTACCGTTACAGTCTTGATCTTCAAGGTATAGGTCTGGACATTCTCGCTGAGGTGGACAACAAGATGCTCGCTGATATCAGATTATCAACTGGAGATATTATCCGTCTCAAGAAAGGCAGCCTTGCCTGGTGGAATGGTCCCGATGCAAAGTGCAAGAGAAGTGATACCAATTCGTCATCGGGTAGTACTCAACGTGCCGCTGCTGCCACCGTGAAAAAGGTTCCATATGAAAAGCGATACCATGATGGGGGTGCTTCACGTTTCACTGCAGCACCAATGGTTCCAGGTGACGGCAGAGACTTGGAGGACTTGGACTATGATATTTTTTACCAGTGTGAGCTTCAGAATCAGTGGCTTCCAGTGCTGCAAGGCTATATTGTCATTGAAGACGATGATAACATGGCACTCTAATGTAGTACTTCGAGTTTTTGTCTATCGTATGCAATAATACCGTGTTCAAGTTACCATAATCATGATGGTTCGTTTGGGAATGATAGAAATCATATGTTGAGTCTCAACATTGCAAAGCACTAATACCATGACTACAGACATTTACTACACAATGTATCCTGATGATTTGAAGTAGCCAGCTGCTTTCTCTGGCGTAATACTCTGACAGGCACGGATGATTGCCATTACTGAAACTTGAAGGTCATGTGAATTGCGACACAAGTTTGACTTGATTGTTGAGAATGCCTGCTTGATGGGATTATAGTCAGGTGAATAGGGCAGCAGATAGATGAGTTTGCACACTGGGTACAATTAGTATAGAGATATAACAGCAATAGTAAATGACCGTGACTCACAGGCCATTTCCTCTACTAAATGTCGAACCATCTCTCCATGGGAATGTGGCAATTATCCATCACAATGACACTTCGTAGACCTGGATATGGATTGGTAAACGGTAGCTGTAAAGCAGTCAGCTCATAAACCAAAAGAGAATCACTTCAACTCACAACAAATTCTCTCAGAAAGCGTAGAAAACGTGCACCATCAACAGGACCTTCGACGACATCATAAGTGATGATACCATCAAGCGTAAGTGCAGGGAGAATAGAGTAACGGCTGCCGCGAACAAAATGCTTCTTGACTTTGCAACGACTTCCCTTGGTGGCCTATCCGTATTGGTGAGCAGAAGTGCATTGATCCTTTGCTGCCTCATCAATAAATACAAGCATGTTGGCATCAGGGACCTCAGCTGCAATTTTGTTCATGTAGAGTGCCCGTATTGTTTCATTTTGTTCAGCTGCGGAGGCCGAGACCACTTTTCGGGTGATGTGAAGACGCTTGAGTACTCGAAGAAGCGTGGAGACAGTGACATATACATGATGTTTAGTCCAGAGCAAATGCTGCAGTTCATCAAGGTAGATAGTGCAGCGGTGCTTGATAACACTGTGAACAAAGAAGACATCAAGAGAGCTGAGAATCCGGTGACGCCCAATAGCACAAGAGTACGTATGTGGATTGGAAACAACACCAAATTCCAAGTAAAACTTGAGGGACCGATAAACAACCGACTTGCTGATGTCCAAAAGGTGGCAGATATCCTTGATTTTGTGACCACGGTTGTAGAGGACAGGAATTTGAGCTTTGAGGTTGGTAGAGATGGTACGTGGCGGCATGCTGAACAGTGGCAGTGTCACACAGTGAGTCACACATTGAGCTCAGGCTTAGCTGCACCCAGGGTCCATTCCCGGCAATCACCGTGGCGCGACTTTTCGAAGCACATTTTCCCTATAGTTTTGAAAACTGCTGTAAAAAAATTGGCATGATGTATAACAGACAAATTGTATGAAATAATATAGTACAAAGTACCATTGCTCTTTTAGATTTTTTCATTATTCCAACCCAAGACTCTTTTACTCTTTCTCTGCTATAATAACATATAAAGCCAGAGTACTGTACCATTTCAATTGATTCATCTGTCACGTGTCACACTGGCCTGAAAATGACAAAAATTTCATGTTGGTCACCCGTCACAAGCCCGACTGACGAAATCTTTCAGTGGTTGCATTTAATTAATTAATATAAGTATTAAAATGGAAATATTGTGATTCAACAGAGTCCCGTGAATCTGCGATGAGTCCCGATGAACAAAACGGGGATATTACAGGTTCAAACTTGTTCTCTACTAGCCAATCAAGATTAGAGCTGATAAGACTCGACAGAAGTCTGCGAGACTAAGTTTGCGCGTACATGTAAGGGTTAATTAGTCTTCGTGACTTAGCCAGAAGCTGTGGGAATACAGAGTGTTCGACTTGCGTTTGCGCTTCCCACGCCCAAGTTCCTCTTCCACTTCCCTTGTGATTGCCTCGCCTCCACAAAAGTCCAGCGACTCGGCCTTTCCAGTGGCCATAAACGCACCAGCAAGATGGTACACCGCCCACCATATTCGGCAGCAGTGGCATCAACTCCCATGGTCATTTCAGCAGCAACCCCAGTGGCAACCTCATGGATTGAAATGGTGCTGTCATCGTCCAAAGTTGTAAGTTTAACTTGCGCATTGGTCCGTTCATCCTCAAGTGTAGCCGCTTCCAGGTTGGCCAGTGCCAGTGCATGCTGTCACGGTCGTCCTTCATCTAGAGGCTCTTTCCAGAACTCTATGTCCATGTTCTTCAACTGACGCAACTTTTCTCGGGTCGCATAGGATGTCAAGCTCATGTACGAAAAATTAAGGCCATTGACGGCACCTGCCAGCTCAAATGCCTGCCACAATAGTTTGGTAAGTATAGAATCTTATTGTCTATAGTAGTTCTCTACCCTTTTTACGATTTCTTGTTTGTTGACGGATGTGTATGCATCCCAGACCCACTTAACGCTCCAGTCGCGCAACAATCCACGTTGCTTGTCCGAGTCGAAGACCAGATCTTGCACCCCACTCTCGATCTGGAATGTCATCAGCTTGACAATGTCTTCATGGTAAGATCGCTTTAACGCATCCTTGAACACATGTTGAATCCCAATGTCGCAGGGCTGTAAGATACTTGTGCAACCACCTGGAACAAATGGTAGAATGATTGAAGGGTGGTATTTCCTCATCCATGACAAGAACCTTTCCGAGCGATGCACTAACTACACATCAATTTGCCAGATGGATTTCTTGGACGGGGGAAGGCCTAGTGCTTTCTTCTCGGCCTCAAAGTATGGCGCAATACTGTTATCAACAAGGGCCTGCATGGTTTCTTGCATTGACCAGTAGGTGTCTGTTTTCGAGAACTCAAAGTGGAACCCACTGGCATGGCTGATGCATTCATTGTAGTGTGTAGCCGTTGGCCATGGACAAGACTTTGTTGTTGCCCCTTGATAAATCAGTTGCGGGGGCAGCAACTTTCCAGAGCATGCAACTGAGATCACGGCGGTGAATGCTCGTTTTTCGTCTTCACCAATGGTTGACACTTGTTTGGCCCCTTGTTTTGTCCAGGTGAGTTTTGTGTCCTGTGCGTACACGACCTGTGTTTGATTGGTATTGACATACAGGCCCTTGTCATATCAATGCTGATGAACATTGCACCGGAGATCTTTGACATTAAAGCACCCGACGGGCCATCATTCCGGTGCTCGGATTTTTTTTTACATCAATGGCTTCACAACACACTGGGTTGGTCTGAACGGAAAGCTACTCGTGCAGCACAAAAGCTGCCTGAAGATTGGAGCAATGTTTGTGAAAAGGTGATTCTTCGAATGGCATATGTGATAAAAGAAGATGACATTCCCGCCACACTCAGCCCCTTATTGTCACCAATGTGAGTGGCACGGATCCGTCTCATAGAGCATTTAAACGGTCAATGATCATCTTTTCAACAGTCGGAAAGTGTGCCTGGAAAAGGGGTAAGTGATGGTGGCTAGTAAATCATTAAGCTGAAGTCGCACAAGGATTCCCCGCCTTCCACCCTTGTTTCCCAAGCCAGGATCATTACCATCGGTAGCCATTTGAAGTGCCCGAACTGACCATTTGGGCTTGTCGCCACTGCGGTCAATCCAACTGTCCACAGTCAAACGGGACAATCTGGCAAATGTCGTTGGATATTGCTGCTTCAGCAACCAGACGATTCGTGTGCTACTCATCTGCCACCCAATAGACGGATGACGGGCCGCATTAACGATCTGACTCCAAAGGAATGGGGAATGAAAGTTATGGTATGTTGCAGTGTGATGTTCATTGATCCTTTTGCGGCCCTGAGAATGTTTCTTTACCAGATATTGCTTCTCTTTGAACGTGCGGTAAGGCCGTGATAACTCTGCAATTGGTGTTTCTGATGTGCTGCTGATATCTTCTAGTGAGATGCTGGATTGTGGCCGTTGCCTATGCTTTGTTCCCCCCGGTGATCTTACGCCTCGAGCAATTTCGGATGCGGAAACTCTTTGCCTATGTTTTTGCTGCCTCATTTTGTTTTTCTTGTGCATCTCGTGCATCCGTCGCTCTTTCTCCATCTGACTCATGGACTCGTAGTCATCAAGACATTCGCCAATCATGGCACTGACCTTTTTGCTGTGCACTTGAAAGTCCGTAGGTGAGCATTTTGTAAACCACTTTATTAGGCCCTTGGATTGACATTTGACATGAATCTTCCTTGGGGGTGGTTTGAGCTCAGAGCTGCCGGGTGATGTTGTGGGTAGTCGCTTGCCTATCAGGTAGGGTAGATCTTCCAGGTCATTGTCTGAGCTGATGGTGCTAAGTTGTGTAGGTGAAGAAAATTTCGTGGAACCCGGGGAGGGTGTCAACATCAATCTGGGTGCTGCTGATGCATCAGGCAAGGAAGGCATTGACTTGGTCACCATGTTCGGGACCACTTCGACATCAAGCCTGGATGGAGAGGTCATCGAGGACACTGTCTGGGGTGCTGTTTGAATGGGCATGGGCCCGGGTGAAGAGGACTTCAAGGAAGCTGTCTCGATTTGGACATCGGGCAACTTGAAGGGCCCGGGTGAGAGGGGAATCAAGGGAGCTAGTACCTGGGCATCAGGCGAGGCCATGACAGAGGGCTTTGACTCAGATACTTCTGCCTACATTGAAAGGTAAGTGACTCGTGCAATGTCACAGGAACATGACATACGTGGTTAAGATGATGTTTTCCAATTTCTAGGAAAATCTTCAGCCTCTCATCATCAACCCATTTGACATTCATCAATACTTTCTCGTATGGCATATAGAAGTGTGTGAGTGCACCAAATGCAAGGATGCCACAGGAGAATGAATCATGCTGAAGAGGGATTGTTAGTTCTCCTGTTTTGAACTGAGTTCCAGTGTGATATTTGGCCCACCACTGCATTACCGCAATGAACTCTTTGTCAAGTTGACCTCCGAGTGAGTCCCCATACATGATGTGCTATTTCGAGAAGTCAATAACTGTAGCCACCCAGTGGTTTTGATGAATATTTGATATGAAACCAATACTTGTGCATTGACCCGATTGAAGTGCCTCGCCTAAGCTGCGTGTGCGTGCAAATGGAGTTGAGTTCTTGTACTGCAGTTTGTTGGCCTCAAAGGCTGATTTCAAGTAGCTGTATTGAAGTACGGGCCTTCAAGTTCGATTTCAACTTTGATAGCACGGTGTTGCCGATGGACAGCACTCCGCAACAAGTCAAGCATCTGTGACTCACGGATGTCTGATAATCATTCCTGGGTGAAATAGGCTATGAGGTGAGTGATTGGTTCACGGGTCTCTTACCCAAGTACAAAGCCTGACCATGGCAACATCCCTAGCATCATGTATGCTTGCTTGACAAGATCATGACTCTCTGGCCTAGTTCCCTTCCTGAACTGGCTCCAAGACTGAAGGAGCTTTTCAGCATTGGCCCAAGGGTGGTAAACATCTTTTTGCAGCTGGAAGACTTGAAATCAATATGTGATTGTCCAGAGTGGGAGAGGGTATCCAGTTGCATTGTTGGCAATATGAGCACATTGAATAGATGATGGTTTGAGGTTTGTAGACTCGGCAGACTGTGTCAGCACTGTGGCATGATGAATAAGAGTGCTGAGGATGTCTGGGGGGGGGGATAGGTATTGTTGTAAATGTTTGGAAATCTTCAACATTTGGCTGATCAGTGCTAAAGTATGCAGATAGAAGTAGACTCAGATGAGCTTTCGACCGGCCAATCGGACTTGCCAGTGCACCAGGGGGGAGAGGGAATTGTAGAAATTGTAGGATAGATAGATTTGGGTTGGGCAGCAGAGCTGCTGCTGCTGCTACAGGCATACTAAGGGCTATCGGTAGACTAGACATCTGAAATGAGAGAGACTTGCAAAATTTCCCACTGCTGCGTCTGACACCATTGAAATTTTCTTCATGATTTCTCATTGGCTACATATTCAGCCCGACGAAATGACGAAATGACGAAATTTTCATTGTGTAACATGTCACATGGGCTGACGAATGAAGTTTCCAGTTGACCTGGTCACACGTCACATGGCCTGACGAATCGATTGAAATGGTACAGTAGTAGAAAGAAGAATAAACTGTGAGGATGATTCAACATGAACAGCATAAGTGCAGGATGGTGCATGTACCTGGGTCATCTGATACTCCTACAACTTGAAAGCACAACAATTTTGCTCCATTTTGAATAAGATATATCTATTTCAATCAATTGGAATATATTGCAATGCATGCAATAAAAAAGGTATTGGTTCAAGCAAATCACTATAAAATTGCAGGCCATTTAAGATATATTTTACATTTCTCTGTCATTTTTAGGGATAAATGAATTACCAGATGGACTAAAAATATACAATCATTCTGAATGATACTAGGACCTGCAAGGTGTTGTGGATATAAGTTATAACTACAATTTCTCTTCTATTCAAGGGGACATTAGACCCCATTCAGTAGAATTTTTGGCAAATGACTGGCTAGCCAATAGAATTCAGCATGTGTATTCTGCAATTGACTGTGGGCTGTGGCCTACATTTCACATTTCACTACATTTCACATTTCACTTCTGACATAAGCATCGTCCGTGGTAACTCGGCATCACAAAAAAGGCGGATTCGTACTATTCTCAACTGTGCCTGCCAGACTTTGACACCACGTGACAGAGTTCACACGCACAATGTTATACACGTCATCGAAGACGAGAACATGAGCACATGCACCTCCAAATGATTTGGACATGAGATTTTCATATCATAACGGTGTCGAGTGGCTAATAATGCCTAGCATTCTAACATTGAATGACATTACCATCTCATGAATGATGTAAGTTGTGAATCAGCTGAGCCCTACAGTGCGTCATAACCTTCTTCATCCCAAATCACCTCATTGAGCTCTTCTCCATCGTCTGCAACCACATTGTCAACGCCATCATCAATTATACCTTGCGCATCATCAGCACATGCTATTCTGCCCTCCTCATCCTCTGCTTCCCGGATATCCCCATTTTCCTCTGAGTCCGACTCGTCCTCTAATACATCCTCCTGTTCTTCGTCGGATGACTTGTCAGGGGGATCATGTCGTCCTTCCTGTTGCAACACATCATCCCAATCCCGAGTAACTCGATGGCCAACCCCTCCGCCACGAAAACGCATGAACATGTCCCGATCGACAAAGCTATAGGCACCTGAATTAGTAGCCAGCCTTTACTCGTAGGATAGGACCTACATGTTGACATAAAAAAAGGACCAATCGAGATGTTCGTCTTCCCAACCTTCCGCCAAATGTCCGTATCGAACAAAAGACTCTGCAAGTAGTTCGTCCGTTGGACTGGCGTTAAATCCAGGGATCAGGTGCACCCCTCGAATGACTGAATCCGGGTTAACAAAACCGAAGGCATTGGTGAGATGCTCTCGATCAAAGAACTGGATGCGAGGAAGTCGCTTTGCATCCCATCCGCTGTTGAAAGTACTGTCGCGGCTAAACCAGCGAACATATAAAACATCCATACGCTGTGGTTTTGAGAATGGCGATAGAAGGTCCGAGCGATGTTCTACCATAACATGGAATATCAGGCACACGCAGGCATACCAATATGGATGAGAGCGTTCATCTTCTTGTGAGAGTAGCATGATGTCAGCTCGTGTCCGGGGATTGATTGAATCTTGTTCGCGACGTAAATCGTAAGTTGTGTAGTTGATCCGGAGGAATGCGTGTTCAAAGAATTGGTTGTTGTGTACAATGACACACGATCGGTCCTCATCTGAAAATTCATACTCATCTCCGTTGTAGGCGAGACCACGGAGTCGTGCCAAAAGGTGGTCTTTGAGACGTGGAATGAAATTCTTTTGCAATGAGAGTCAGCTACTTTCGGAAGGCAAGTTTGAAATGCACCTCAACCGCAGGGTCATCCCCTTTCTCTCCTAGCCACGCGGTGAGATCGTGGGCGCTCCGGGTTGACGCAGCAATATGATAATGGTCTTCTGGTGACGTTCGTGCTCGTGGGACATTCTTTGCGCGGTTATCTACCATTTGAAATGCCTCCCTTGTACTGTTGACCTGGCTGATAAATCGTTCAATTGCCTCTTGATTGGCAATGCTTGTCGTCCTCGAGTCCTTCTTTTTTCCTGAACGGGCGAAGCGTCATTTCGAACGACGGTGTTCAAGCTCGCCCTAGTAATCAATTGGATTAGTTCATATAAAAAATCAAAGCAGCGGGACACGGAGACTGTACCATTTGTGTGGAGTAGCTGTCTGTTGTTCCGAACTCACGAATCACGTCAGGATAATCCCCCAATGCGTGGAACTTGTAGGTCGACAGGTTAAGCTTCTTGATCTTGGGCGTAGAGCTCTGATTCAAGTTCCTTGTTGACTGAGGGCGTTTTGTAACGAGTGCTGCCTGTCGACGAGTACGGGAGGCTGATTCCTCGGGGAGCTCTGTTGTCTGATATGCGGCACATGTTGTCTTTTGAAATCTTCGCACCGAGTAGCCAAGATGACGTGTTGCAAAGTCAAGGAAGTAGAGGGAGTCATCAGTGTGAATCCGTAGCTTTGCTAATGCGTGCCACACCGCCAAGTCAAACAGGAGGTCGAGAATAACTTCATTATGAGGAGAAGGGAGCAGTCCCTCGAAAACCGGTATTGCGCACTGAGAAAAGGCTTGATTTTTAGCCGGTTGTATTGACATGAAGACTGTTCACATACCTGAAGAAGGTCCTCGAAGTCTCTTGCCGCAAGCCATTTCATAGCCGAGGCATTTTTGTGAAATTTTCGGATAGTTCCACGTCCGAATGTTGGTACTGCTTGGTACCTATCCAAATATAAACATGATAACAGAAAATCAGAGGTATGATAGTAACACGTACCTCCAATTCAGCTCTGTGATTGTCTGACCTGCATTTGCATGTAAGATGCGAAGTAGATGCGTGAAGATCGCCTTCCAAACACCCAGTTCGACTTCGTGAAGGAGATCAACAACAAATAGGATGAAAAAGTTGAAGAGTTTCTCCTCGTCAGAAAGACGTTCGGAAAAAGCATTCTACAGGGAGAATTAGTTGATAGATTCTTCAACTGAACTAAGTTACTTGCCCGGGTCGGAACCAAAGAAGTGCCCTTTAAGAGATCCTCGACTTTCTTGCTGCTCAATGACTTTCCATGAAAGATATATTTACGTGCTTTCTTGATAGCAGCCTGATATGTACAGTCATTGATGCGCGTGTGCACTTTTCGGATCCACATATCGGTCGGTGTTCCCATTTGAGAAGCATTGGCTTTCTTGGCGAGACAACGCGGGCATAAACATTCACCCAAAAACCGGATGCACGCCAATAAAACTCTGGTTTAATATGAGTTACGAGCAAGCACAGAACAAGGTCATTTAGTACTTCTCTGGGTAGTCGGCCGAATAGCTATAGAAACGGGGGAAAAAGCGCCGGATGATGTGATCAACACATTCTATCAGCAGACCCGTCTTGTATGCGTTGACAAAATCATCATTCAGTAGAAGCCTCCATACCGCCTGCATGAGCTCTCGCTTGAAATGGGTATACATTTCCCGTGTCGATGCTTCTTTGTGAGCTCGTGTATATGAGTCTTGAAAGCTGTTGGGTAACTACGGTATCCGGTGTGAATAGAAACACCTGACACGTAGGGTAACACTAAACACTTACCGATGGAATATATGCGACATGGTGGCTTGCTCCTGCAGTGGGCTTGCCCCTTGTATATTTAGACTGATTTCCGAAATAAAGGTATACGGGCCATAGGGATGCGTCTCCAAAGTTGGCCAACTGAGTCGCATCCGACCAAAGCATAAGTGGGACCACCACTCGTTCATACTGATCGTCCGTGCTCCTTGCCAAATTGTTGACTTCCTTGTGAGCTTGAATCATGCACGGTGACATGTAAGCCTCAGAGTAGACTTGAACGCGACGTCCATCGGCTGTAGTCCAATATTGCTGAAAGGGTGTGAAATGAAATGAAGAAGATGCGCTATCGGCAAAGACCGACTTGATTACATCCACAAGAGAGCGGTGATGAATGTTGGGAATAGTGAGCATGGGGATAGCCGGATCAATCTCAGAGTCATATTTGACTCCCTCTTTGATGAGAGGGATGGTAACCGCACTCTGGGTCCACCCATGCTGAGCACGGAACGGGTTAGAGTTGTCTTGAAGATACTTCATGATGAGCCTGTATTCACGGTCATGCGAGAAGCTCAGCTGCTGAGAGGAATCAAATCTTGGGTCTGTGATGTATGTCCAGAGGCGATTGAGTTCATCCTTTGTCTTCGAGTTAGATTTTGAGTATTGCCAACACATAAGCAAGCCAGCTGTGGGGCTGCTGAACGCATCGAAAAGGTTCTCCCGAGTGATACTGGACGGAGGGGTGATGTTGGGAAGATGAGGTGACTGAGGTGAGGATTGCAGAAGAGTTGGCGCATCAACAACGTTCCATAGATCATGTTCCAGGTCAGGGACATGAGTTGGCTTGTTTGGATAAACACGAAATAGTCCAAAGGGATCAGGTGCCGTCTCAAATTCAGTGGCAAGAGATTGGTGGTCAGAATGCTGGGAAGCCAAAGAAGGACTTGAAGGCAGAGGTGGAGGAGCCTGACGAAGACCTGAGGCACCCCCAGGTAAGAAATCAATATAGCGAGCAGGAAGACGGATGTGACGTCCAGAGCGGGCAGAGGTAACAGGAGGGGGCGAGACGGATCCAGTCTGAGGACCTGGAGGTGAAAGACTGGGTACAACTTGAAGGACTTCCGAAGGAATTGCTTGAAGTTTGAGCTGAATCCAACTCGAAGTTAGTCCGGCTCAGTGAATGAGAGAGAAGTTCAAGGTTACCTCTACCTGAAACTCATCTATGTCTGCGGACACATCGTTTGTAACTGTCTGATGCCGAACTGGAGAACCCGACTCAGAGTCGGACTCAGTGCTTGGTGAGTTTCTCCGCTTGCGCTTCTTCGTCCTGCCACGGTTTCGACGGTGATGGTGATCGTGATGAATAGAGTGGATGTCAGCAGCAAGCGTCTTGTTTGCATTGCACTGAGCCTCATGGGCGCTCAAAGATCATTGAGTCTTGAACGTTTTTGCACACCCGATGCAGATGAGGGTCATGAGGGGATTTGCAGGTCAAATCGATGAATTCTGTGCACAGTTATATACACGAGAAACCGTATCTGATATATTTGGTTAGCTAGCTAGCCTTGAAAATAGGAACTGAAGTGACTTACCTACTGAACTCAAGAGCATTATGGAAGTGACGCTTCAAAATCCAACTCGGAGTTGCTCATTTCTGCTTACCTAACACTGTGCGTGACTGACGGAAATAAACAATCTCCGCTTCTTGATTCTTCCCACATCCATCATCCCCATCATGCCCTCATCATCGTCAACATCGAGCAGCAAAAAGCGTTCTCGAACACCCGATGAACGTGGATGGCGCGCTAAGAAAGTAAAGAGGCCTGCATCGAAGTCTAAAAGGTAAGTTATAATACAGCTAGCAGAGCAAACTTGAAATTGACCATTTAAATCAGGCGAATTGAGCCCGATTGTTCAGAAGAGTCCAAGGCTGGCAGCGGATCTGAGGCTGAGCCAGACTCTGACAATGAATTAGGGGTAGATCGTGCCGACTGCAAGGAGGCAGGACGCACAATTGCACGATGCCATGACATGTTTGCCAATGTCAGCCAGGTAATCAACATTGTGTTGCTAGCTAAGCAGGTCGCCGAGAATTCAGACGAGCTGGCTGAATCAGAGGACGAGGGGACACGAGCACATTGAAAGGGAGTTTTAGATCAGATGTAAGTCAGAGTCGTCACCACTCCATATCTACCACTAACTTTAGTCTGTAGCTCTCCCGAAACACTTGCACGGTACAAAAAGATATATGCGCTACTCCTGCGCCTTGTCCCTGGAATAAAAGGGTTGATTGACAATCCCTCACGCTCATCCCAGCTCAAGAAAGCTTGCAAACGTGTGAGTATATGCGCATATATTTGGTATATGAATGTCTAACGTGCGGGCTTTAGATAAACGGTGCAATGAACGAGGCGAGGAGTAGCGATACAGGAAAATTACGCGACTCCCTGGTCAAATATGTGACTCCGCCAGGCGCGACCTCGATCACTCCATCAATCCCCGCAGGCGCCTCTCACTCTTCGATGGGAGTGAATCACCTAGCCCTTGCTGCGTATCTCTGCCCCATTGACTTTGCGGAGGCTTTTCGCAACGATCCCGTAGAGTAAGTTGATTGACTTGCTCAAACTTGTGAGCCAGAGACATTGACCTATCGTCATCAGGACGCAGAAGAAGCTTGAGAGTGGAAAGATCAAGATGTCGTCCACTTCCTTTCCGGCATTCTTATGGCATGACAATGGCCTGAATTTTGATGAGGGCAATGTACTTGAAGGCTTTTTCCGTGGATTCTACATAGAACGCGTAAGTAATTCACTATTCCAAGCCCTATAGCTAAACTAATCTGGCTACGCTGGCAGGTCGTAAGGCATATTTTTACCGGTCCGTCAACAGCTTTGGGTGGCAATGCGCGTGGGTCAAAACCCAACAACACGGTACTCAATCATATGGATGAAGTCGGTGGCGCACAACTTGCATATTGCGCTGTACTGGTTTGTCTCGTTTTTCTCGCTGCCACTAGTCGCTGGTGCTTAGTACTCAAACTTGCAATTGTCCAGGCTCGTTTTACAATCAGTTCGAAGTCCCGGTGGAGCGAGGCAGACGGGATCTTCAACTACCGCAAATATTACTACGCATTGATAGACATAATCGATGACTGCGAAGATGTCGCATGGAAGGATAACCTCTGCAAACATTACAACCCGTATGTCTTACAGCGTATCTATCATTCTTTCTATTTTTAGTTGCGTTAATCCCTTTGAAGTTACCTATTCAAGGATCAGAATGGTCGCCAGAAGAACTTTGATGACAAGGAAGGTACCGATGATGAGGATGACTCAGGACCTGGATTGTTGTCTAGGATGCGAGCTCAAGCTGCTGCTCGTGCATCTGCACCATACGGCAACGTCAATACCAACTCAGATGAGTGCAATCCCAGGTTCACCCCGGGCCACTGGCAAGCGACCGATCAAGATGCTAGGCCCTCACTGGCTCCTTCGGTGATCCCCAACGCTGCATCGGATACCACTGCTACCAATCCGCGAACCGGTCACACTTCTCAGGCTGAGGATCCTCTCAGGCCCGACACAAACCCCGAGATCCACGAGCAAAACGGCGGCACTGATTCTGAAGAAGAGTCTTCTATCCGAGCGAACTCTACTCGTCAGGTAAAATCTACTGGTCCCAGGCCTCACACCGTGACTCGTCCTAGCCCAGTCCCTGAACCTCAGGAGCCCCTTGGCCCCCTAAGCGAGCTGTCTGATATCGAGAAGTCCGAGGAGACAATACGCAAAGAGAAGAGAAGAAAGGCTACGATCAAAGGAGGGAAGAGGAAGGCTACAATAGTGGGTTCAGATGAAGAAGTGATTCGTGATTCCTCACGTCCCCGTCGTAAGGCTGTGAAGAAAGGGAAGAAATAAGGTGCGTGTATTCAAGTTGCAGTCGTTGCTGATTGCAGCTCGCCCTCAGTTCTCATAGTCAGGCTTCGTCACAATTGCATTGCGCTTGTTGGTCTTCTGCTCGCCGTCATCGGATTTCCTGTCTTCAAGGTCAACTCGCATGCCAGCACTCTCATGGGCCCGTTCTTCAAGTTGTTCAAGTTCGCACTGCTCGTGGTTTCGATTCTTCTTGCACTCAACTCTGTCTCGTTCACGATGGTCTCTGGACCGGTTCAACCTTTCGATTGTCATCCCAAGTCGCTCGCAGTTTCTATTCTTCTCTTGCTCAAGTCGCCGTCTCTCATTTGCAATGCTCGTTTCGGATCGGTTCAATTGCCTGCCAGCTCGACACTGGCCTCTGATTTCTGCGCACTCGCCTCTCTGCATATCCCAAGTCGCTCACGGTTTCTATTCTTCTCTTGCTCAAGTCACCGTCTCTCATTTGCGGCAATGCTCGTTTCGGATCGGTTCAATCGCGAGCCAGCTCGACTCATCTGATTTCTGCCGTTCCCTTCTCTGCGTTTTGGCTGGTCTCGTGTACGCCCGGCTGGTTCACCCGGTTCATCAATTCCTTACCTTTCATGGCAATGTATTCCAGATGGTGGATGGTATGATATGTACAGAGATTGCGGTAGCATGTAAAATCATGTATTTCATAAAGTCAATACATGGGTTTGCATCGCAGCGAATCTCTTGCATCATAAGACGTTGTTAGAATGACAGTGAATCTCATAAGCCGCCGCCGATAATACATAAGGGGGGATTCTGGTCAGAAAATGCCCTTTTGGGGATTACGAACCAATTGAGGATGGGATATGCCAGCACTGGGTTGAACCAATGGCTCGAACATGACCTTATGTCATCATCTCAGACCATCTCATGATTTTGCAATTTTTGTGATGTCAAACTTTGGCACTTCAAAGTGTTTATTTCTTTGCCAATATCTCAATCATGGTACCAAGTTCCGTGCATTGCTTCGTTGTGTCCATCTTCTCACTGGGTTGAACAGGGAGGCGGTGCGCATTACCCTTATCCAAAACATGTGTGGTCGCCTGCAGGTGCGTCAGAATTGATGCTTCTCTCTTCCGCTGTCTCCAACAATGTCCTACAGGTGGATGGTGGACTCGTCCCACGAACTGGGCAACTTGAAGTAACACTGCAATTACGATGACTGGCATCCTTGCCATTGCGTACGGTGTTTGGTCTGTCAGTGCAGAACGAGAGGTAATGAAACGGTTGCTGTTCATTGCCAACCATGGTTCTCATCGCCTACACGGACAGACTCGGCACATTCTTCCCGACCGCCCAATACCTTCCATGTTGGTGAGAAAACATGCCTTGATTCCGCGTTCCTACCAACTCATGTCGAATTAGTGGGCAAAGCAGTTTAGAGAGCAAAAGAAGGATCAGGCATGAATGGTACAATCTGCTGGCGTCTTTCCCCAGTGGTGTGCCAATGTATTCTGCCCAATGAATTGTTTGACCTGCATCTTTTTTGGGCATTGCTGCATCCCGATTGTCTACTATGTAGTGAGGCGTGACACTTTCCGGATGCTAACTTTCAAGCCATACACTGGCGAGGATGATGATTTACGCAGACACGTCTCCTTTCTTTTATTACGCGGGAGATTCAACGCCGTTGCTCGCGATTGTGATACAGATGAGTCAATGGAATATCGAAATCAAACTTGACTCGCTTGGCTGAAAAGAGGTGCGGAGGAAAGACAATCATCTGATCCCATGACGAAGTTACCAAAAAGGGGACAGTTGTGTAGAACCTACGAGGGATCCCCATGCTCCAAGGTGAGGTCCAGACATCAGAATGCTTACCTCCCTTACATCGTATTTTGACACCGGCCTCGCGTGCCGGTGAAACGCTAGACCGGAGAAGCTGGGACGCAAGTGCTGGTCTTTGGCAGTCCCGTTCCGAGTTGAAAACACACCAACCAGCCTTGGTACTCAATCTCCTGCTCTCACCCCGATTTTTGACTTGAAAATCCCACGCGTATGATGAGTAACCTGCGATTGACCTCGCCCTGCTAAGCAAACTAAAACCAACCTGACTCGTAACGCGCATTCGTAAAAATGCCTGCTCAATAAATTTGGATGTTAATCACCCGCCAACCCGGAACCATCATCGTTCACAGAGTACCCTCCAAAAGAATCCACCATGTACATTGCGACGAGATCGTGTCGCACCCTCATTGTGCATTGGACGGACGATCGGTATCGTTCTGCTACACTATGCCTCTTCACATTTGGTTGTGAGTGTCTCGACATTCAGCTTTCTTTTCGCTTCTTCCAATGCCTGTTTCAGTCTGCAACGGAATTCAACGTTAGTCGGCTCGATCCAGATCAAACGCAGGGCCACAAACATGGCTTCGTCGTCCCACGCCGTCGTATCGTGGACGCGCATATAGATCATCAGGAAGCAAAACAAGAGCCCGGCCGCCACGAGGCACCAAGTCGATAAAAAGACGCTCATGTACCTGCATTACGGGAAAAGAAAATCAATTTAGTTCCCTCGGCGTCTCACGCGCCAGTCTCGGGGGAACAAATCACAAAAGATGAATCACGAACGGTAATCCAATTGCATCCATACGCCATACGCCAGCTGCCCCAGCACTGGCAGATTGAATTGAGTGATCTAGATTTTCATGCAGTGCGATCATCTCAGTCAGTACAAGGATTGGAATCTTTCATCAACATGAATTGTCCCCACAGGAGGCCAAGCTGAGGAAAACATAACATAAATTGAAAATTTGCTCACAAAACCCTGAATAAATGGCCAGCTTGTTCGCATCGTTGGACATGGAGCCAATCAACCAAAACGCCGTCGTCTGCCACATGGCATCGAGCAAGCCATAGAAAATCATGAGCCACACGTGCGCCGGGTAGGCTGAGTCGTAGATGTCCATCTTCTGCGCGTTGAACGGGATGGATTGGCGCGTGTAGGATCTATGTACATTTGACGATGTCGATGTCATGAAGTCGGCGTAAAGGATTGTCCGATCAGTCACCCATTTCGCATGAGGTGAAGAGCGACATGACTCACTTTTGGTACTCATACGCCCATATATGGACTATGAAGACCATTGCGAGGAGAATGGACCAACCCGCAAAGGCTCGAGTGCGCCGGCGAAGACGAGGGCTATCCAATACGAGGCCGATCATCCACGAACCGATGATTTGTGAAAGCCAATACATACATCAGATTATTCAGTGACTGTGCACGAATGTTGAATAGCGCGGAATTGTAATCGTTAAATTCTGCCGTTTGTCACAACCATCATTGTGCGTGTCATTTACAGTAATATGAAAGCAACTTACGCCAGGTATAAAAGTAGTTGCTTGCGAAAAACATTGGAAAGAGGAGCAGGATGGCAGGGTCGGATATGATAGCAACCCAGAGGTTGTAAAACTCCGATTTCCAGGACGGAGACCTAGGCGTGACAACCTTTGTTCCATCAGTGCGAATCATCTTCTTTGGGTCAACCATGAGGAGTGGGATGGTAACCCCAATCAGTGTAAGTATCAGTATACCGATCTAGACAAACACTGCATTAGACCAGATACAGTCGTTAACCGAAAACAAACATATGTCCCATTTCCAACTATGTGAGAAATGCATGGTATTATGAGACTGTCAAGACGTTCATGACGCAGGACTCACCACTATTGTTCTACAAGCCATTAATAATTATAGATGAGAATGGGAGCTTAGGCTAATAAACGAGTGCAAATATACCGTCGAATGAATGTTTTGTCCAAAGGAAATGGAAGAGCCTATGACTGCACCGAGATTGAAAATGGACCAGAAAATACTGATAAAAACGCCCTTCTGCACTTCAGTCGGATAGCTAAGCATCAGAGATCCCTGCGCCGTCCACAGGAATGCAGCAGTGATGCCCAGAATAGCTCCTGAGCCAACAACGAAGCCGCCTGCATTCATATGGATGTTGACTGCACCGGGAAATTGGGAATCAAAACATGGCCAGCCTCGAGAGGACCAAACGCACAGATAAGAGCCAACATAAAGCGCATAGCCAAACATGCCCAAAAAGAGCGTCCACTTGGGGCCAATCTTGTTGTTCACTGTGCTTGAGGAATCATCAGGTCCTCCGCAAGTGTTAAGTGCGAATGAAGAATTACCCAGAAAAAAATGCAATGAATGCATACGTAGCGTAAACTGCGCATGTCGAGTTGGCAGAGGTTGTGCCGGTCACTTGTTCACCGCCACCGAGACCGGTCAGAGCGTTGAACATGCCTGGGCATAAGAAACAAACAAAGCCGAGCATGACTAGCTGTGTGATGGGATGGTGGTATATGCCCTTCAAGCCATGTGGTCGTACAATGCATTGTTCAGTCGAATCAGCATCAGGACTTGAAGACAGACTTGGGTCATTCGTAGGAGAACTCATGGCGAAGAAGTTGGTCTGGAAGGAACGTACCTTTACCAGCTTATATCTCCGGACAACCGTGGCTCAGGTTTCTCCGTGTCTGTCAGCGGACAGATAACCAACCCGGGCCAGACCGCGATAGTCTTGTCATGCGCATTGTGCACACATGGTCCACCATAACGGGACAGATAAGATAGTACAATCGATTCTCAACTTTCCACGCTCTCAAAGTATTGCACCATAGCGCAAATCCTGTGTGAAAGTGAGAATGATGTCACTGGACCTGCTTCAGTTGCCGAGCAAGTTCACGTTCGGACTGGGATACTGAAATTGCTGGTTGAGTGGTTGATAGTGTAGTTGCACAACGCCATGAACCTAGTAGTGTTTCTTTGGACATCACTCCATGTGCTACGAGGAGAGGGAGGAGAGGGAGGAGAAAGAGGCAGAGGGGAGAGGATGGGCAAGGGCGCGAAGCGCTCTTCGGCCCGGGATGGAATCCCAACCTGCTGGGTATGGTGTGAGCTGCGAGGGTGGGTGGGAACACCTTGCAGACACATGTACCTACTAGGCAGTTGGGATCACACACTCCGGACCCAGGGGAGTGAGCTGCAAGAAAGCTGGAATGGAAATGGAGGCAGGGTGTGGTGGGTGGGTGCTGAAATGCGCGAAGATGCGCGCTGCAAGGCGGACGAGCGACATGGTGGAGGCAAAAGAGGATGCGGTGCCTCTCGCTTATGTCGCTTGTCCGAAGACATTGCACTGTGACTCCGCTCGTGCCTCACTCCATCTCAGTCCGACCCGCTACTTACTAGCGAGTGCCATTATTAAACCTAATTATGTCATCATCATTAGTCGAATTCCGATTATGGTCAGATTGGCCTCTCGCTTATACGGTACCATGTCTATGATATTGACAAGTTCTTGGACCAGCAAACCACAACTGTACGAACCGGTGGATTGATTGCTCGAGGTATCAAGTGACTTCTTGAGCATGGGGTCGAATACTGCTAACTTGATTTACGCTACTAGGTAACCCAATGTAAGTATTCAACCACACCTAGACATGACATTGACAGTGCCACCATCTAGCTCACCCGGGCGTCAATTTTCACAGCCTCCGAATTTTTTCTATTTTCTCGCGGATTGCCTGCGTCCTGACCCTGTTTTGTTCATCCAAGGGTGGGCATAATTGGCCCCCCACTCATGTCCTACACTCCAAACGAGTCTCCAGCCCAGCTCTTCGCCGAAGAAGCCTGGCTCGCCGGCGCACTCGTTACTGCAGCAGGCTATGGAATCGTCGCGGCCCTTTTCTGGCTCTGCTTTCATGCTCTCTGGATTCGTCTCAAGCACAAGGACGCGAGTCGTAGACGAAACATCTTCTTCCTCGTCTATGTCTGCATCCTATTCGCGTTTGGATCCCTCTTTCTCGGATCCAACTCTCAGTTCACGCAACTGGCGTTTATCAACTATTGTGGGTACCCAGGAGGTCCGAGCGCATATGAGCAACAGATGTTTTCCATCGGCGTGGATCAGATCGGGAGCGTTTCCTACGTCCTTGCAAACTGGCTGGCCGACACTTTGCTTGTATGTATGGATTTCGTTCGGGTTCAATGCATACGATAACGACAGTCGTGCTAGGTGTGGCGATGTGTCATCATTTACAGGGATTTCGGCGCTCTCTCAACGCGCATCGTCTTCGTCATCATGGGGCTCATGCAGCTCGCATCATATGGTGAGCATCGTCCATCCTCCTCGCCAAATGTATTTTCCTAATCTTGAAAATTGCCACTAGTGCTAGGCGTCTTTTTCCTCACACAGGTCTCCTCGTCGTCACCCTACACCAATGCCGGTCATCACGTCAACTGGACCCTTCCCTACTTTTGTGTCTCCCTCGCTATTAATGTCGTCGCGACTCTACTCATCACTATTTGATTGCTGCTCTACCGCAGTGCTATGGACCGCATGCTTGGACCAGGTCACGTGACCGAGTGTACATCAGTCGTGGCAGTGCTCGTCGAGTCTGCACTGGCAGCGGTCTACGCTACCTTTTCGCTTCTGTTCTTGATCCCGTTTGCGCTGGACAATGCAATCTCCTATGTGTTCCTACAGGGCATCGGAGAAGCTCAGGTGAGTCGTTTGATCCTCCTTTGACTAATTTGCCCTGATTTGGTAATTGCGTTTTCTATCATATCTGGTCTAGTTGATTGCACCGCTGCTAATTGTTCATAGAGAAGCTCTAGGAAAGGGGTGGATCAGTAGTGCGTCATCGATGGCTTCTTCGACCGTCAACGGCGAGCGAGACATTCGTATCCCACGGTTCACCGATATCCAGTTCGCGTCAGACCTGACTGGTTCGCAGTCGGGGGGCACGCGCACGTCGGAGTCCAAGCAGGATACGAGGTTTGCACGTGCGCCTGTGGACGTTCAAGAGGTTGGACGCGAAGAGATCGAGTTGCGCGAGATCTGAGGAGTGTCAACGTCATCATCATCACTTCTGTTCTCGCTATGCATCATTACAGCTCGTTTTGGATGTTTGTCATGGGTTTATGATTTAACGAGTTGTTGTGCGCTTTTCTACTTTTCTTTTGCTTTCCTTGCCTCTGTTATCTATCTGTTGTGTTTGTATGCCCTACTACATCACTAACTGTTCATACATAACCTAACAATCGGCCGTAGAAAAAAAAGGGCCTCTTTTCCTGGGTCCGATGCGTTCCCTATACTAGCTGATACATACGCGATCTTCCTTTTGATCATACATCCTCCAAGGTGTAACTCTGGTGGAGTCGGGAACGTAACACCCAACGCCAATTGTTTGAAAAGTACAATGCCAATTGGAGACTCGCAACGGGCGATGATATCGGGTGTGCTCCATCTCTCAAATCTCACTGTGACTCTCAGAGACTCAGTCCCAATGTAGACCCTGACTTACCCAAATGCATCATACCGGGTCAGTCAGTGTCTCGATGTCGGGCTACCCTAAGGGAACTTGTAAGCAATGCCATTGCTTCACTTTTATGGGCCAACTGTCAACCCTCCTTTCTCTCACTCTCGCCATTTGTTCTCCCTTCTTTCTTTTTCTTTGTTTTCAGGAGAGAGAAAGAGGTGTACCACCCACCACATCCACCCCTACATGACAACTGAACCCAGAAGACCAGAAAGACAAGTTTCATTTTTTATTTTTACTTGCCAAACGTCCGATCCCCCTGACCGACCCGCCACACCTCGACACCGCCTTCCCCACCGACGCCAACGACCTCCCCCACCCAATCGACGCTCAGAATCTTTCTCCCGGGGGCACCATCCCACGCTTTGATGCTCGCGACCGCGCTATTGAGACTTCGCAGGTCCCAAAGACGTGCGACGCCGTCGTAGGCGCCGGTCAAGACTTGAGATCCACCCGGGGTTGTGCCAACGCTCAGGGTGGAAGTCAGATTGGGGATGATCAGGGCCACGCTCGGATAGACAAGACACGACGGTGTGGCAGGGTGCATGAGCGTCCCGGCCGTGCTCGCGAGCGAGGGAGAACGCAGGTCAAAGACAGATACGCTCCGGTCCGTCGAGGACGCGAGAAGTGTGTGGCCGTCAGGCGTTACCGCCAAATCGAGCATCGGTCGCTCGGGCACGGCCTAAGCCAGGATAAGTGATGAATAGATAACGGAGACAAAGAAGGAGGAAAACATACGATCGTGTGCATACATACTCCCATCTCGACGTCCCACGTCCGCACCGTTGAGTCGAACCCACAGCTGTACGCCCGCTCGTTCGAACCGGGGGCAAAGTCCGCCTTGGATACGCGTGCCGTGTGAGACTTGAGTACGACCGTGGGGCCATGCGTTTCCCGCACCCCTGATCAGCACCGTTGGCGATCTTGCGCCTTTTTTGCGTTCGGAAGAGGTTGCTAGGTCTGACGTCGGAGCGACTTCGTCTTCGTTGGGGATAGTGGTACCCCAGAAGCCGATAAGGTGGTCCCAGGAAGCGGTGAGCAGGTGGGAGCCGGTGTGATCAGAGCAAATGGAACTGAGGAGGGAGGTGTGCAGATGAAGCGAAGCGAGCGTTTGGGATGGCGGCGAAGCGTCGGGTGAGTGCGAGGCGCGGGTGAGGGAAGCGGTAAGATCGTGCGAGGCGCTCGCGATGAGCACAGACTCATCTGTCGATTGCGGGGAGGGGATCACACAGACGGAAGAGATAGGAGCCTGGTGCGCCGGAATGTCTTGAACCAGCTGCTGTGCGTAGTCAAAGAGACGTATGTGACCATCATATGATCCAGTCAAGATGTGTCTGAGGGACGTGTCTGAGAAGGGCGGGAATCCAAAGGCAAGAAGCATACTGTGCGATATGACAAGATATAGAGGATACCCATTCTTCGTGTGGAAACGTAGTCATTCGCTGCGGCGGCAGCACAGACTCGAAATATTCAACCTCGACCGTGTCTTCCTGTCCTTTTCATCAACCAGGTTGTCGTGCGCACAGTCCGTATTTCTGCCTTGAAAAATACATACCTCAGTGATATCATGCTCTGTGCGACATTCCCCTAGGGTGGTTCTTAGGATTGAGCCATGTATTAGAAAGTCGAATGGGATCGGCTTCGCAAGAGAAAGGGCCTTATTGATCAGTTGCGAAAGTTGGTAGCGTTTCCAGTCGAGTGGGATCATAAACTTTTGAGAAGGTAGAACGCACGGAGTTTTCGTTGTGAAAACGACCGCAGCGGACGAGGTGGCCATATCGAAGAGAACTTTTAAGATTACGTACACTTCCGTCTTTGTTATTTACTACCCTTTGATTAAGGCAGGAATGCACTCTCTCGTTCTGGACATGTCTGCCTGCTTCATCCGGAAACTCTGGTGCCGTATTCATCCCCTCATCGGGGATATAAGTAGAAGACCGCTGTTCACTCACAAAATTATCACATACTGACTTGTTCACATGCACGCAAGTTCTTTTGCAAAGGGTTCAAGCCTGTCCCCAAGTGCTGACATTAGTTTAGTCGAGGAACGTCTTTTGCGACCACATGACTTGAAGGGTGTATACTACCATCCTGTCACACAATTGATCATGCTCAGCTTCGTCTGCTTCCTGTGTCCTGGCATGTTCAACGTCTTGACTGGTCTCGGAGGTGGTGGACAACTGACTGCCACGACCTCCGCGAATGCGACTTGTGCACTTTACGCCACGTACGCATTCGTTGCCTTCTTCGCTGGGTAATCGTTCCATTCGTATTTCACCATTCCCGAGCGACCTGATGTGTCGCCAAGTGCGGTGAGCAATAAAATCGGTCCCAAGTGGACGCTCTTTCTGGGCACGTTTGGTTATGCGCTTTACATGGGATTGTACTTGTGCGTCCAATCCTCTGGGAATCGACCATATTCTAAATGTCTGTTTGGCAGGGCTATCAACATTCATCCGAATGTGGGCAACTTCGTTGTCGGCTCAGGAGCTATTCTTGGCGCCACGGCTGCACTTTTGTGGACGGCACAGGGGTCGCTGATGCTCAGCTATCCGACTGAGGCGCAGAAAGGTGTTTTTATAAGCATCTTTTGGGCCATACTAAGTCTCGGTGCAGTCGTAGGCTCTTGTGTATCATTTGGACAAAATATACATTCGACCGTGCGTTTGTTTGCTCACATTTACCAAAGCTCTGATTTTCATCTGCGAATGGCCCTAGAAAAATAGCGGTGAGATCCTGAGATTTAAATGCTATTGGCTTCTAATACCGCGTATTTCTTAGTCGGAAATGGGACATACGTATATTCTCGGTCAGCAACAACATCTACCCTGGAGCTGATTGTCTTCTTCTAGATCGGTATCCTGATACTGTCACTCATCGGAATCATCATCCCACTCCTCATGGCTGACCCGAACAAGATGATGCGTACTGATGGAACCAAAGCAGTCACGCCTCGATCTATTTCTTGGAATTCCGAGTTCCATAACCTCTGGGTTGTCGTTAAATCCGATCCGGCGATCCTCCTTCTCTTTCCCATGTTCTTTGCGAGCAACTACTTTTTTACCTGGCGTAAGTCACTTAGTCTATATCAATCACGAATATTGATACGACAAACTGCAGAATTCAACGATTACAATTCCGCGTTGTTCGATATTCGCGCACGATCGCTGAATAACCTTGTGTATTGGGTTTCCCAGATCATCGGCTGCTTCGTCATCGGTATTTTATTGGATAGCCCTCGATTCCAGCGGCGCACTCGAGCCTTTGCAGGCTGGGCGATCCTTTTCGTAATGACTTTCATAGTGCATGTATGGGCATACGAATATCAAAAGTAAGTCGTATAGCCGTTGACCTCGTGCGACTTCAGTGGCTGATTAGACCGTCGACGCTTACTGCACCTCAACTCCGTCCGACGTACGTAGATCCTACACACGTCAATCGATCCCGTTTAACGCGCAGAAGATGGACATATACGACTCGGCGTTCCCAGCTCACATCTGGCTCATGATCTTCTATGGTTTACTCGATTCCATGTGGCAAACAACGGCATTTTGGCTGATCGGCGCGATGTCAAATGATCCATATAAGCTTGCGATCTATTCTGGGTATTGTGAGTTTTCCAAATTTTCTAAATTCCCTTATGCAATTTCATGTCTATGTAAATCCCCAGATCACTCTATCCAGTCTGCAGGAGCAGCAGGCGCGTGGCGTATGGATGCCGTCGGATGGCCGTTCGTATCCACCTTCTTTTTTGCTCGTCTCGTTCTAATTCTCAAATCAACAAACTTGATCTGGGCAAACCTTGTACCCCTTTTCTCTTGGCTATAGCTACATGAACATCTTTCTGTCGACGTGGTGCCTCGTGGTGGCTGGGCTCTTGTTTTCCTTCCCGATGATCTACATGCGTATCCGCGAAACGACGAATTCATGTTCGTGGCCCACTACTTTTGATATGGAGCGAGACTGACCCTCGAACCACTTTTAGATTGGAAAAGGCACTAGAGGACCTGAGAAGGAATGAGGACATCAGGATGTCTGCTGAGAAAGTGAAAGGGGCATAGTGCACGAAAACGCCGGTCGTCTGTCCCTTGATTCATCATGAGGGTATGGGCGCGATGCCATTGTAGTGTACTACCATACGTCAACATGTTCTCTGCCAGATGGTCACAATCGCTTGGACTTTCCGTGTTTATGGAAGAACGAATTGATCCACGTGAATTGCAACTCTAACCCAGAGGATGGTTGTTGAAACGTTCCATAAATAATTGTACACTGGCTAACTCGCGAGGAGGTCCACAAGCGAAAGACATCCACGTAGTTCAGTCCTTCGGTGCTAAATAGTGATATCATACAACAAGGGAAGTGAAAATGTTAGGGTACACTCAGAGTACAACACACGAGCAATATTGAAAGAATTGAGTTGTATATCCAAGCCGGTATTGGTGAAGCTGACCCGCGCCATACCCTGGATGCCTTACTAGGCTCATGCCACGCGACAATTGTCCAACACTTCCAAGACGTAGTCCGCCATGACCTTGTGCGTCACCCTTGACGGATGTCTGCCGTTTTCATTGACACACCAGTTCCACGATGCCCGAATCCATAAAAGACCGAGAAACGCACCTTACAAACCAATAGAAGTGATGATCTGGATCCTCGCAACTGTCGTCCGTTGTTGGCCCCAGGTTGCAGGCTTCCGTACTCACATAACCGAACGCCTCGTGCCCGGGACTCACACCGAACACCCCGTCCCATATTGTCGCAAAGTTGGCAAAGGCGACATTGAGCGAGGGATTCCGGGCGTGAAGTGCGACGAGGCCATCGAAGACGAGCTGGAGCCAGGCTTCTCCCCAGGCGTCATGGGCACCTAGACCATATACGTCGGTAATGAGGAAGTTGCGTGCGTTGGTGGGGGGTTCAGAGAGGAGGGACATTTGACCAAGGAGGTCATGGGCTGCTTGTGGGAGGTAGTTGCCGTCGACTGTACGTAGGTGAACATTGATGACGGGTCATCTCGACATGGTCTCGGGCATACTTACAAAAGGAATCACCCCAGTCACTGTCGAGCTTCGTCAGCCCTGCGGAGGTGTGTCGGAGGAAGGAACTGACTTGATGCCAAAAAAGATAGTGTAAAGCGTGGTGTTGGGGTCGAGCTGGTTCGATTGATCGAGGAACGTCGTCGCTGCGGTGAAGATCAGTCGAGTACCCATAACTGAGTACTCTTTCGGATTGGCTTTCTCTTACTTTGCATGATAAAGTCCCTTGGGTATGGGTTAGAGGGCCAGAGGGAGATGTTGGTCACTGCACTAGACCACTCGCGGAGACTCAATACATATATCATGACGTGCACTTGAGAAGACGTACAGCGTAGTCCATAAGCGTTGCGTTGATGCTATCCGCAATGTGCTCGACCCAGATCTTTCCATTCGCCGAGCGGAGGCCCGCGAATGGATTTGGAGGAATCACGACGGCTGGTGCGAGCGGCCCACCATCCTGCCTTCCCCCGTCCGTATACGAGTCCTACACAGATGCAAAACACTGGTGAACACATGCAAAGTGAACAAATGGACCTAGCACGTACGTATGCCAAAGGATACGACGGTCTGGATCTCCGTAAGTTCTAGTCCCCCATTGACATCCGAGAGCCTTCCCAAGAGCGGACCACAACGGGGGTGATTGGCTAGGTGGACACCGATCCCGTTCGAGCCTTGAAGAAGCAATACCACTTCTTGAGCACATGCACGCAGAGAATTTAAAAAGAAAGAGAACATGGCTGCCAAGTAGCGCGTTCTCAGGGAGCATGCATTATTCTATGGGGATGCGACGAGGAACACGCAAAGACCAAGATTAAAGACAATGAGATTCCGGAGCTCACCAGAGTCACCACCGGTGCTCAGTAGCCGGATGAGCGCAAGTATAAGCTTTTGCAGTCCATAAAGTGCGAGGAGTGGGTAGAGAAAACCCAGAGCAACGATCATTTCGTCAGACGTGGTGGACTCTAAATGCACGCTCGCATGCGATTGCGGAACCGGAAAGGTGCAGAACTCCGTGTACACTGTACACTTTGCTCGACTGGACGTGCCGACGATTATGAGTATGTAGTTTGGAGGACGAGACCAAGTTGGGCTTTGAAAGTCGAAGACAGAGTGTGCGCTGAGTGGGAAGGCCCGCGGCGGCCCTTTTGACAGCCGATCGCGAGACGACTCTTTTTATTCCCGTAAACAACGACACGGAAATATCTGTTCGTCAAAATGAGAGCATCATCGTTTCAACTTGAGCTTGAGAGTCCATCATGATGCGGCGATCTCGTATCGATGATTCGATCACCCACGAGTGACCCCAAACGCATCACCTCTATAACTTGAAAGTAGGTCTTGGTGGCAACAGCGTGCATTGCGATTCGCTCA
Source organism: Leccinum uliginosum (assembly GCA_038091455.1). Taxonomy (NCBI): domain Eukaryota; kingdom Fungi; phylum Basidiomycota; class Agaricomycetes; order Boletales; family Boletaceae; genus Leccinum; species Leccinum uliginosum. Next base: position 63,919 of record JBBPOM010000024.1, read on the forward strand.
CCGTCGTCAACGAGTCCTTTTCAAACCGTCGTATTTCGAGGCTCAGCCGTTCTCAATCGGAACATCAAAGAATGGAAATTCATAAAATCATCTCGGATATCTTGGAAGGCAAGGCGCAGATCATATCCTTTGAGAACGTGGCTTTTGCGCCCGACAAGGACATCACCGCCCGCATTCTGTCCGCCCTCAACTTTGCGAGGTTCGCTTTTGCGATTGAGAGGAGTGCTCTTGTCTTACCAAAAATCTTCGGGTTGCTATGCTCAAGGAAGACGGTTGAGGTATGGGTAGTTTTTCTTTCTTTCGCTCGATCCACTGAGTCTTCCGCGACATGTATCTAGAATGCCATGGCAATCTGCCGCGAGTGGTCGAGTGATGTTCGCTTGGAAGTCGAAGATGTGTATCACACCCCTCTCTTTGAAACAGCTCTGAGGCTCGTGTCCACGGACTACGACTCACCGAGTCCTGATCACATTACAAGATCATTAGAGTATGTACTCCGCATGACCTCCCTTCATTTCCTTCATTGATAGGGCCGTCATAGGAAACTACGTGATTTGAATTCATCCGCCGCTATCATCATCACCCGCTCTCCAAATGTCGTCACATGCCTGCGGCTTCAAATGCCCACGTGAGATGTTTTCGTACTATTCAATCCAAGAGTGTCCTCAGAACATGAACGAGTCGCAAGCCTGACCTTCAGCACATCTCTTCCGTATATCGTTCAACAATTGTGTGGCATATTTTCCTTGGACAAGATTCACCACACCCAGGGAAATCTTGAGTGGCAGGCTAAGCTGCTCGAAAAATGTGCTGGACATTCATTTGTTTCAAGGGCCCCTTCCGATCCCTGCATTGGGGAAGAACTTCTCATCCTATCCAGTTTGACCCTCCTCACTTTGAGAGCAGAACTAAATGAGCTCACTCGCAACAATGGTGATCTGAAGAGAGAGCAACGGCAGCTTGAGGACAGCGCCGTCGACCTTGAAACCCAAATAACGGAAGAAAGGGCCAAAAACGAACGTGCGCAGTCTTACAGGTCATCGGCATCGACTTGACTCTGAAAACGACTTCCTAATGGAGCAAAAACACGAGCTCATGCAGACCGCACAACGCCAGTACCACTGTGGTGTCTGTCTAGATGATTTCCCCGAGGACAATGCCGTTCGCATCGACGCGTGCGGACACGAAATTTGCAGAGATTGCGCACGCGGTCATGTTTTGACCAAGATTGGGGAACACCGATTTCCAGTGCTCTGTCCGGTCTGTATGGCAGACCATCAAAATCAGGATCCTGCAAGTAAGCCTTTGGACTTTATTTATCGTGTCTCAGTCTCTCATTTATAATCACCATGCTCAGCCATACCAGGTGCTCTAGTACAGTTACTTGGCGTCTCCGAGGAACAGTGGGGGACCTGGGTTGAGATGGAGATGGCTCAATATTATATCCCGTTCAATTGCCGAAAAGTACCTATGCTCGTCGTGTTGTCGGTTTCCGAGTGGGCATTCTGCTAACTCTGCTTTTGAGATGTCAACTTTCGGGCTTTGTTGACAGACAGGATCTGGAAACCCAATCAGAGATTCGCTGCCCCTTCCCCACCTGTGACCATGTCTGGTGCAGAAAGTGCCAACAAACAATTGAGCCAGGTGGACCTGAACACTCTTGTGATGGCACGGCGGAGTTGGATCATCTCGTCAAACAGCAAGGGTGGCGGTACTGCCCCAGTAAGTCTGACAAGTACATGCCATCGCATAACAGCGCTCATTCGAGATTTTTTTTTCTTTTTTTGGTTTCATATGTAGACTGTAAGACCCCTATCCAGAAAAGTCAAGGCTGCAACCACCTCTCGGTGCGTCTCCTGGTCATGTCGCCGTGATGCATGTCTCGCTAACACTTGCTGTGTCTTCCAGTGCATTGCTCCGGGATGCAACACGCATTTTTGTTATCGCTGTGGAAATACGATCAATCGAACCGCCATTCCTCGGGAAATACAGCAAGGCAAAACGGAGCACTTTCGCTCTTGTTATCTTTTCTAGGATAACTGACCTCCCACACTGAGCATGCATGGTCCTTGGGGAGCTTGGATTGAAAGATTGGAATACGGTGTGACCCCGTCGCTAGGCCTCAGTTCTAGTTGAAGTGGCAAGGGTCCTCGAGTCCTCGTAGGTGCCGAAAGGTTGTATGTACTTGATTACCAATAGCGCGAGTGTTTGTTTTTCATCCTTCCACTCTTCCACCGCATGGCGGAGGGAGTCCCGGTTCATCGTGTACCATCCTAGTCGGATCGGACCAATCGTCACGCGTCATGCTCGAAACATGTGCAAAAAGTCGTGTTCTCACCTGCCTATGACTCCGAACTCGCCAAAATCGCTTTGGAAAGGTGCCTCGTTGGTCGAAAACAACGTTGAACGGTCTGGTACTGCTCTGACATTGCCAGCGGACGTCATGATTGCAACGTTTTCCCTGCCTCTTTTGCCAACCACAGCAGGCGTCATGAATGTGATATTTCCTTTCCATTCTTTCACAACCGGACTGTGCGGAAAACGGATCTTTGCTCGTCAAGAGACGGGACAGTGCTATATGAGGCCATGCGTGTGGGTTCCAACACATTCTAATCCCCCAACTCTCCCTCTACGCTGCTAACCTCATGCTCGAAGAACATCGGTCCGCACTGTTGGGAGACAACAGTAGAGTTGTCAAGGACGTGCTTGCAGGACAAGAGCGTATCCTCCCGCTCATAGTGGGCGGCCAACACTACCCATGTCGAACTGCTTCGGCCTGTTGATTTGCCGCCTTGAATTTCATACGTGTCACGTTCAAACACACACAGCGGACAAGCGGAAACGCGATCCCTCGCATGGCGCTGTTGCTGGACGTCATCACGGAGCGGCATGTCCTCGAGGTACGTGCGCCAGAGGGTCTTGCTTCTGCTCCTTTCTTGAGAGGGGGTTGAATCGTTGGTGCTGACGATCAAACTTGTCATCATGCTTAGGAGATACTCTCACCTTGCGAGCGATTGACCAGCGAACAGCCAATTCAACTTGCCGAAATGTTTCACGTACCCCTGTTCGAGAGTGCGCTTCGGCACGTCGCGACCAACCGTGGTCCTCCGAGCATGATCCTCCTCAAACAATCCTTAAGGATGGTCAATGTTTTCCCAGGTTTTCGGCTATCCATGACAGTTTGGATATCTTTCCTTTCTTCTGTTCTCTTCTGTTTCGGTAGGCAAATGCAACTACATCCCTCCCCTGTCTTGGCCATGGTCGTGAGCCGCGATGCAAGTACAACGGTGTGTCTGAAGCTCCGCGAAGATCTCAAACACCTCTTTCTTGTCCTCGATTTTGAGTCTACACCACCTGAACACCGCCAACATCACGGGCCAAGCGACCGTGGCACGACACTCTCCCTCGTGATCAGCACTTCCTTATAGCAGACGGCCGCCCGCCTGTCTGGGGTCTTGCCCGTCGACAATCGCCTGATGACGCGCAACAGGCAGTGGCAGACGCAGCTGTTTTCGAGCTGTCCAATATGTATAATTGCGCTCGCCGAAGGGTCTGTGACGTCGCCAGAGGTCGAGTCGTCTTCAATTCACGAGAGCATCACGCTGTTGGGCATCGTAGCGGAGACGGTCAGTCCAGGGTGGCATTGGCGAGGAGAACGAGATCAGGACACGAACAGAGAGAGAAGTGGATTAACTCGACGCCCGAGGGTTCGACCATGCAGATCAGGAAACCAGGGATTATTGGAGAGTCCATTCGACGCCAGTACGGGTGCACCAACGGCGAGCAGTGGATACGCTAGGCATGTGGGCGGTGAATCTCTGGAAGAAGGGTCAAGCGCGCGCATGGCAGAGCCACGCTCGAGGTCTGAACCAAACGAGGTTTTCGAAGACGAATGGCCTGCTCGCACGAGCCTAGAGTCCGGGCCTCATCTCGTTGCCGTCCGGGGGGCCCAGTCTCGACCAAGAATCATATTTTAAATGCGTGATCTGTTTTGATAAAATCCATGAAGAAGGAGTTCAGCTTATTCCACGTGCTCACGGATTCTGTAGAAGTTGTCTAGCAGGACACATGTGTTCCAAGATTGAGGAACGCAAGTTTCCAGTGTTGTGCCCTTTGTGCATGACCGATCAGAGCAATGCAAGTCCCTCTGGTGAATAGCTCTCTTCAATCCAATTATGCGTAGTGCGGCTGATGAGGACGACCAACAGTCATATCCGGAGACTTGGTTCAACGACTTGGCGTATCCGAGGAACAGTATACGATCTGGTCCGAGCTCGAAATGGTGCATTTGTGTGTGCGGGTACATTGTCGCAGGCGAGTAACGCCCAGACCTATGTGTTTGTAGCTCTCGATGCTCACCCTGTAGGACAAGGTGCAATCGCACTGCGCTCGTCGACAAGGAAGACTACGAAAGCCTTGAAAAGCTCCGATGTCCGTTCCCAGGATGCGGGCATACCTGGTGCAAGAACTGTCAACAAACCATTTCAGGCGACGTGCCAAACCACTCTTGCGACGGAACGGAGGAGTTGGAACATCTCGTGAGGCAAATGGGATGGAAGCATTGTCCACGTGAGCGCGTTTCTTTTGGACACCTCGAGATTGGAACTGCGTAACAACTCACGGACAACCTGGATCACAGAATGCCGAACTCCGGTTCAGAAGAACGGGGGATGCAATCATATGACGGTGAGTTTGTCGTTGATGTGACATTTTCGATGTGCGACTCAGACGATGATGGCGACCCAGTGCGTGACTCCAGGGTACAACACCCACTTTTGCTACAGGTACAGAAAGCAGATCACGAGGTCAAATAACCCGCGCCTTGCGAGCTCCGCTGTGAGCGCGCATTTTACACGATGTAGGCTTTGAGATGCCGGTACTGGTACTCGTCGACGGGTCTTGAACTGGATAATTCTGCTGTATTCATATTATTTATGTCCAAAAGTCGATTACTTGAGTACTCAACGTTCACACGTTCAACGCTGAACGAACCGCTCGCACATTGGATTGCATGCTGTACAACGTACTTACCTTCCCTTGGAATTGAAACTGAAGAGAAGCATTATGTATGTACTGACTCGATAGAAGCGAGAGGCTTCCGTTAGCCCAGAATATACGCAGTTGAACTCGACCGGATGAACTGAGAGGTCGAGGTTTGATATAAGTTGAAGTCGGACTCGACCAGTAAAGATCGATGCGGCGGCAGGAGCTTGGCGAAGAGAACTTGATTCCCTTCCTGATGCTTACATAATATTACCTCGAACTCTCCGACTCAAAGTCTAAGTTCCGAAGTGCCCGGCACGACTCCGATGACCTCACAACTATGTACTAGAATAACCAAGCAGCTCTTCAGACGGATCATACTCATGCAGACCATCGTCATCTTGATAGCCACAACCGCGCGCGATCTAACATGGTGGCCGATCTTATACCATTTTCCACTTCTATTCCCTCCATCTATCTTGCTAATGCATTATTAAAATATGAATATGCCAAGCACGTCGATGTCAAGGAAACAGAAGACGTCGTGCTTTTTTACAATAAGTCACCCAGCGCGGCAATCTCGGGTCCTCCTGATTCCCGAATACCGATTTCCCAGTCTGCACGATACAACGCCGTCAGTGATGCAAAATATTGATCAGAGAAGCAAAACACGTAAGTAGATGATGGTGACTGCCATGAGGATACCCGTTCCGCTACCAATAGCGCCCATCAGGTCAGCAGCGACGGACAAAAGACCAAGGATGCCCCCCCCCGAACGCAGCTGCAGTGGGAATCACACGTTTTAATTCCTTATACATCGAACCTTCACGGTGGCCAGCCATGACCTGCAAAATCCCATGACGTCATCGCGGCACAAGGACAGCTTTCACCATGAACATTCACCATTTGTTGATCCTTTAGTTGTTTGGCTATGTCCCGGGGACCACTTCCTGAGACTTCAATCCAAGTCTTGGAGAAGAGGGCACAGGCAGACACGACGAAAGCGACATAAAGAGCAGTGTGGATAGGGTCAAGAAGGGCTTCCTTGATAGTGTGCGGGGGAGATATTTAGTAAGCGATACCAGACACTGCACGGAGCTGGGGAGAGTCTTCAACTGGCTATGGGTCGATTCGATCAATAAATTTTCAATGTATTGAACAGGAAGACTAACCTCCCATACACCGATGAGCTTGACCAGAAAGTTGGACGGGAACCTCGACGCAAGCATCTGAGAGATGATGAACACGTTGGAAGTAAGGGCAGATTGCAACATAATGGGCATATTCGAAGTATAGAACAGCTTCACTGGGTACGAGCCGCGCTGCCCACGGAAGCGGTTGCTCTTGACAGGAATCTCGATACGGAAGCCTTGCAAGTAGATGACGACAGCAAAGACGACGGCAGTAGCAATCAAGTTCATAACATTCGGGAGACGGTCACGCCAGAAAGCCTCACGGAGGGCGCGGCCCTTGTCATTCCAGGTGAACAAAAGGTGGAAAAGGGCAACGATTGCACCTTCAAACTCTGGACCACGGCCAGTGTTGACAGTCGTCGGGGAGAACGCCTTCCAAATGATGGTCTCGCAAATATTTGTAGCAATGAAGAGAGAGATGCCGGAACCGAGGCCATAGCCTTTCTGGAGGAGTTCATCCAGCAAAATGACAATGAGAGCTGCGGCGATAAGCTGAATGATGAGCAGGAGGCAAATACCGGCACCCAGATCCTTGGGTTGACCATAAAGACCAGTTAGAACATAGACAGTCGCTTGACCGAGAGAAATAATGAGGGCGAACACTAGTTTTTCAGTCAGCAATACGGTTGGCGACGCTCAAACAAGCCAACCTAAATGACCCACATTTCTGTGCACCACCAAAAAGAGCACGATCTTCCTTCAAGCTGAAGTCGACGTCAACCAAGTTCGCTCCAGCCAGAAGCTGCATAATCATTCCACTGGTGATAATTGGACTGATACCGAGTTCCATGAGGGTTCCACGGTTCGAAGCGAGAATGACACGCATCCAGTACAGAGGGTCAGCCGAGTCGGAGGACATAATTCCATAGAGTGGTACTTGGGAGCAGACCAAGAAAATTAGGAGCGTCACGGTGGTCCATAGCAGCTTTTGGTTGAATGGCACCTGGTGAAGAATAAGTATCATGGTCATTGAAAGACATTGGTCACGCACCTTGCGGTCTGGGGAAGAGACTTCAGGCAAGAGTGGAAGGAAAGGTCGGACGAGATTCAAAAACCGGACTTGAATATTGAACAGGTTAGTTCATTGAAAGCTTTGCCAAAGAAGAAAATGTTGACTTACACCCGCTCATTGTACGGAGCAGCGCAGGAGCGGCGAAGAGTAGGAAGACAAGATTTTTGACACGCGACGTTCCAAAGTTTGTAGCGTTGGACGTGGCAATATAGAAACATGTACAAACACCACGGAGCACAGCCGCATCTATGCGGCCAGATATCGAGTTTTTCATACGCGTAGGGCAACAACCCGAAGTCTTCGGAAGCCTTGTGCCAGCACTTCTACGCCGATTACAGCAGGTAGCCAACAAAATGGATTGGAATGGGACAGGTAAATTATCCAGCTCAATACCAGCAACGAGCTCATCATACCGCGTCTCAAAGCGTACATTGTTTGAAATGTGCGTTCACAGCGGACCTCACGAGGAACGGAATGGGTGTCCTCGTGATATGCTTTCCGCACCTGTAACAAAAGTGGGTATTGCACCCTGGAGCCGCGCACTGGGTCATCGGTGGCGTCCCCAGTCGCAAGCATGATCGAAATATGAATGTCTCTTCAACGACAGTAATACAAAAGAGGATCGACTCACCCTCATGTGATTGCATCCGCCGTTTTTCTGAACCGGAGTTCGGCATTCTGTGACCGAAAATGACCGACAGGCTCGTGCCGATATCGGGCGATGAAAAAGGAATCTCACTTGGACAGTACTTCCATCCCATTTGTCTCACCAGATGATCCAGCTCCTCCGCACCGTCACAAGAGTGGTTTGGCACGTCGCCCGAAATGGTTTGTTGACAGTTTTTGCACCAGGCATGCCCACATCCCGGGAAGGGACAACGGAGTTCTTCTAGTCCTTCGTGTACTTCCTTGTCGACGAAAGCGGAGCGATTGCACCTTGTATCAAACCGTAATAAGCTTTAAAGTGGCAAATACGCAAGGTTTGTGCTTTGATCGCCTGCGACAGTGTACTCGCACACACAAGTCGGCCATCTTGAGCTCTGACCAAATGGCGTACAGTTCCTCGCTTATTGCAAGTTGTTTGAGTAGTGGTCCCGACACGACTGTGTGTCTTCAGCGTCAGTCTCATTTCGTACCATGGGATTGGTTGTGACTACTCACCCGAGGGGTTCGCGTTTCTTTCATCAATCATGCATAATGGACAAAACACTGGGAACTGGCGCTCCTCGATCTTGGAAGACACATGTCCTGCAAGACAAGTCCTACAGAATTCATGAGCACAAGGAAGAAGGCGAATCCCTTCCTCTTCACGTATGTCTTCAAAACAGACTACACTTTCAAAATATGCATCTTTGTCGATATCAGGTACCTCGGACGATAGCGACATGGAGCTCGCCCACCGGCTCGCGCGGGTGGACCATTCGTTTTCGGAGAGGAATATGCGACAGTGTCGTTTATCCTTCTCGTACGGTCTCAATGTCGGGCGTGGTTCTGCCATACGCGCGCTTGTCCCTTCTCCCAGAGATTCACCGCCGACACGCCTAGCGTTCCCACAGCTCGCTGACGGAGCAAGCATACCGACGTCGAGAGGGGCTCTCGCCCCTACATCCCTGTCATTTGATCTGGAGGGTCCAGCTCTTGAACGTCGCATCAATCGACTTCGTTCTCTTTTTGTACCCTGTTCCTGTTCCTGTTCCCGTTCTCCTTGCCAACTCCTCCCCGGATCGTCAGTCCCTCCCATGGCCCTCAACAACGCGATGATTTCGCGGATCGCCGACAATTCGGCTTCTGGCGACATCACGAATCCTTCCGCAGGCGCAAACGTGCATGTCGTACAGCTCCAAAACAGCTGCCCTTGCCCCCGCCTGTCGCTTACCACCATGTGGTTGCCTACGGGTAATGTCCCTAACAGGCGTGTTGCCGTCTGCTCCAAGGACGTACTGATTACGAGAGTGAATGGCGTCGTACCACGACCGCTGGACCAAGATCTGGGGTGGTGACCTTGATCCAGCGGTTCGGCGAATGCGAATGCGAAATTGAGGACAAGGAATACGTCCTTGGATTTTTCATGGAGCTTCAGACATACCGTCGTGCTCGCGTCGCGGCTCACGACCATGGCCGAGACGGGCGAGAGATGCAGTTGCATTTGCCTACCAAATATACCACCAGGAGGGAGAAAGTAGTCCCAGCCCAATGGTTACCGGAGGCCGAACATTCAAAGAAAAAAAGACCAAACGCAACGATTGTTTGAGGAGGATTATGCTTGGAAGACCCTGCTTAGTTACGACGTGCCGAAAGGCACCCTCGAACAGGGGTATGCGAGACATGTCGGCCAACTGGATCGGTTGCTCATTGGTCAACCGCTCGCAAGGGGACACCATCTCCTAAGGAGTTTCGATCGTTAGCACAAGACCGTGGATAATATTTCCCCCGCTTTCCTCAGAAGAGAAACGGTACAATACGCGTACCTCGAGGACACGTCGTTCCGTGATAACGCTCAAAAATCGTGCCATGCTCGGGCTTGCGTTTCCTCTTGTACGCTGTACGTGTTTGAACGCGACGCGCACAAAGTTCAGTGCGGCAAAACGACATGCCGAAAGGGTTCGACATGGGTAGCCTCGTCGGATGTCTATTGCGAGCGGTAGGATGCGTTCTTTTCCTGCCAGCGTGTCCTGAACGACTCTCCCATAGTCTGTACCGAACCACGCGGACAGACGTTCAACGAGCATGAGGTCTTACAGTTTGAGTGGTTGTGGAGCTATGAGAGATTGATAACTACGAGTACTAGTCCATTCTCTTTACTGTGTACATGTTCACTCTCTGCACAATTAATCACCATCGATGTCCATATCGTCTATTACGTTACGCTTGGATGCCCGCTGCTCCCCGGCATCTTCTACCGCCTTTCGTTTCCCATTCCCGACAGTCTGAATGCTGGTTTCACGGCCATCGAGGCTGTTCAAGATGTACTCGGCATATGGCATTACTTTCATACCTTTAAGGATTAGCTAGTAGACGTGTGAACCGTTCGGTTCTTTCACACTTGAAGGATATGAACCTCTGTCAGCAGTGTCAAATAAATTAGTGACGAGACACGGGGAGAAGGAAAGTGACGCGTACAGTTTCAAAAGAACCTCTACTTCAACACATTGTTGATCAAGCACCTTCGCGTCGTACTCGGCTGGATGAATGAATATTCCACTGCCTTCGAAGACATCGGGCCCTTGAACGATAACATTGTCCATCTGGGTGCCCTCCTTCATGCTCTCGAACCGCGACTCTGGGTCCGGAATATCGTCAAACGCCCATTTTTTCCAGGCTATTAAACAATTAACACGTTGAGACGTTTGAAAAGTAAGATGCCTTGGTACCTGTTCTATTGGTCCATCGAGAGCGATCAGTTTTCTGGGTCGGTCTACTTGCTAGTGCCCTTGCTTTACCTAGAAGGTTTGTTAGCGGCGCGGCCTCTTGGATAAAACGTGAATTTCACTGGGGTTCAAAAGGGTTTTCGATTCTGTTGAGCAAGTTATTGATCACCCTTTACAACACAAGTAAGCAGCCTACTTACGACCGATGTTTGCACGAGTTAACCTCGGCAGTGGCGTTTGCACCCTCCGTTGTTTCGGTAGCCCTTGAAACAAGGGTTCCGTGTAAACCACAAACCAGTAGCGGTCTTCAGATAGGTGCGATCTCATGAATGGCGTTACCGACGGCCGTTTATCGGATGTAAGTTCTAATGGTGCGGCTTTAGCATCAAATTTAAAGGAACGAGGGAACCAACTTTTATTGCGGCTCTCTTCCACTTCGGAGCACAGTGTGAGAACCGGGGTTTCGACTGTGACGGCTGAATTCTCGATGGCTTCCAAAGGACAGGTCGAGAATTCAGCCATCGCAGTCGAAACCCTTCTCACACTGTGCTCTGAAGTGGTGTTGTTCATAAGTGTCTCTACAAAGTGTGACGAACCCCATCGCAAATGAGGCATCTCGTCCTCGCATTTGCTGTATGCATACGCAGGCTGCGGAGGACAACGGAATGCAGCTGCCACTTGAGATCCATACTGAGATACAAAAAAAGTGGCGAGCAAGGGTGATACCTTGCGGGGACAGCCAACGGGTAACTCGAGCGTATCGAAGTCGCGGATGACGTCTTCGAGAGAGCGATCCGTAATAGATTGGCTGGCGCTCAAGAAATGTGTAACCAATGTGTCAATAAGTACATCCTTTGTTCGCGACTTCATTGACAACCCCAAACGGGATACAGACATACAGAGGCAATCGCGCGTCAAAAGGGATAAGTTTTGTTGGTAAACATATCTTGAGTACGAAAGCCAATGCGGGAAACCCGTCTCACACTCTGTGATACGCTCCGCAATAGTTGCAAAGGATCGTGACTCATTCGCCAGCTCCGCCACCTCACGTAGAATGGTGCAGAACGTGTTTCTCCGGGAGATGTAATATTCAAAGCTCCTTGTAAGACATGCACGAGACGCGATGTCAAATACACTCACACGAGAACCATAAAATGATACACAACCAATGAACTCAAATTCACAATGTTCGCATAACAAATGATGACGGTTCAACGTGTTTGCCAACCAGGTTACGAAGAGCTCGGGCGTTTCAAAAGCAGGGTTTACTAACGGTTTACAGGGTTCAACAACAGACAACTCATCAGCGGACCTGCACGACGTGAGTAACAAGAAAAGTAAGACAAATTTCAGGGACACTCACATTGCGAAACCCGGAAAAAGGGCAACAATAAATACCCGTGTTTCAAAGCAGCAACAACGTTTGCAAGTAGGTTACAACAGCGGACTGAAGGTTTGTAACGAGAGCGACACTCGCAGGACGCACTGGCAGACGAAATCCTTAGGGGGCGAGAGAATAAGGACAGGAGCTCAAAACAACAAAGGCAAATAAGTTCTTTTTTAGTTAAGAGTTCCTGCACTTCGCTATGCTTGGTGCCTGAGCATTTGCTGCAATCACAAACCCTCCTCCACTTCGTGGGAGTCGGGGATTATGTAAGCAGAGCGCGCATATACGCAGCAACTCCGGACTGACCGCTCCAGCAACCACGAACTAATAATGTGGAAGCGGAGAGGGCGATAGTGGGTTGTAGAATTCTGTGCCAGGGACGGGAGAGAGGATGCGCAATGAAGCTGGCACGCAGCCAGGCTCGGTCTGCGAGAGCGTCATAGCGGACCTGTGCAAAAGCAGACCATTGGGAGCGCGAGCAGCGGAGGGTGAGGGAATGGCTCTGGTTGTTGTTTCTAAGAAATATGGACCAACCAAAGTGGCGTACCTGGCTAGAAAAGATGAGCGATGTGGAACTGATGCGTGTCTCTCTGGACATACGATGTGATGGAAGAGCCTGCAGGTGGATGCTATATTTGCAAGCTCTTCGGCATCGAGATGGTCGATGATGAGCAGGAGCACATCTGCGTTCAACATCTGGACCCATTCGAGGGACACGTGGAATGCAGGCTATAAATTTCCGCCGGAGTCGCTCATGGTGAGTTCGTGATGCCCGAAAGCTTCGTTGAGACCAGAAGGCTTCTGTCCGACGAGAAAGTGGAGGTAGTACGTCGACGCTAGTTCTGTGTAAACGAGATCAGCGGGTGGGACAGCGTGCAGAGGTCCTTGGCGTAGAGGAGGTGTTCGAGTACAGACTTGATGCCCTCGGTTTGCCAGAGCAGAACTGGCGGGCCTTCAGAATGCGGACGAGCAGGAGGTTGCGCGTTGCACGCAACAAATCTGAAGCGTGGCTGAGGTTCCAGTGGAGGATGGCCTTGTTGAGGTCGAGTTCATCCCTGGCTTCTTCTTCGAAACGCAGTAAATGGGAGTATGCGAGCAGCTGGGATGATGTCGCTCGATCTGGATGACGAGATGGTAGCAGCTCGAGCGCTTCACGGCAGTACGAGATGGATCTATCCAAGTCCATGATTTCTCCGTACAGTCTAAAATGCCTCTCCAAGCTGGTTGCAGTTCTTTGCAAGATCGTTGTGCTATGGAGGTCTTCGGGATCGCCGAGTTGCTCGAAACGAGCACCAAGGGAAGCGCTGATGTAAATCCGGGGAGTGAATCTCCAAGGCGAGGAAAAGCTTCTGTATGGCCTCCTCCAGGTCGCAAAACGAAGCCAGGTGTGGCGACGAGGGCGTTGGCTGTTGGTGATGATGGTGGTTTCTTTCCTGGAGTTGAGGTCGTCCTTGAGCGCGAGAAGTATCTTGTGCTCCCTTTCGCGTTCTGACTTGTATCGTATTGGACGTGATGAGCGTGCGGAGGCGGAGTTGTGATATAAGGAGCGTGCGGATCGTCGGGGAGACTGTTGGTGATGGTGGGGGTTGCCATGTGCATGTTGAAATGGGACGAGGAGGATAACAAAAATGAACGCACCGATAGCTTCGTACTGATGCAGCTGGAGCGGTTTAGGGTCGTCCCGTGTGAGTGGGTCGGGGTAGATGGAGGTGTCGGGAACGTATGGCCATTTGAAGGAGGTCAGAGGGCGGAGCGGGGTCGGGTCTTGGAGGGGTTCTGGGTTGTTGGACTCAGTGTTTGATTTGGGGTTGTCTGCGAGAGGTGTCGCATCAATCCTGGCAGACAAAAAGAGTGGGACGTACCTCCGCTCGCATCCATGACCGGGGCCGCGAAGTTGGTGGGAGCAGCACACGTCTCTGACGTGCATACAATGACAGTAAGAATGACCCCGCCGAAAGACCCGCAGGACACCACCTACCTCGGTGTTGTTTGTAAATGTTTCTGCTCGAGGCGTCTTTGGTAGTCCTGATTGAACGCGGGTCAACTTCATTCACCAAAGGTGCCGCGCTGTGGCAATTTCTCCGATTTCTCTCTCGCACCGCTTCATCCACATCTTCGTAAAGCTTACATGCCTCAACACGTTCTCACTGAAAAACAACCCGGGCAGAAAAACCTGAAGGGTGCAATGTCAGAGCTATGCTGCTGCCAACTGATATCCACAGCCTATGACGTCGAATTGGGGCTGCGCGCGGCGGTCGAAGAGGAGGCCGAACAAAGTGATGGGGACTTGGATGGGTGGAAGGAGGAGCTGAGTCAGAAGGGAGGAGAGCCTGCTGGTAACAGTGCTCCTGGAGGCCAAGCAGAGGCTGCCACTCCACCTACCTCTCGCAGTAAAAGGAACCTCAAAAAAAGTGCCAGGAGGAGGAAAAAGAGAGAGCATGAGAGCTTGGAGGAAGAGCGAGAAGGGAAGCGGGTGGCCCTGAGCCGGCGCCAGGAGATGGTGGAAGAAGAAGAGTTCGTCTCTGTGCCTGCAGCGGTGCAAGATCTGGAGGTTGCTGAGGGAGGCTGGCAAGGGAGCCAGAAGAAGACCCCTCTAAAGGGAGCAAGGGCTATTGGTGACTTGCTGAGTGAAGGGTTCAAGTTTGTAGAGTGGGATGGGTGGTAAGCATGGCAATTTACTGAGGCTGTCTTGCTAACATCAGCCCAGCACTCCTACTGCTCTTTTGGACAAGTATAAGCGGGTGCTTGCAGTGCTTGCAGGGGCAGCAAGGGATACTTTTGAAGAGGAGGTCATCTTCCCTGCAACAGCAGCCTTCAGGACAGCTAGGGAGTCTCTGGGTTCAAGAGCTATGAACCACTCACGGGGTGAATTCCATACAATTCCATTGGGTTTTTCCCACGGAGGTGGAACTAAGGTATGCTATGCCCCCCGAGACCAAAAATCTCAGCTAACTTAGCTAACAGAAGCCAAATAAAACAGCTCTTGGGTCTTATGAAAGAGCAGCCAGCACACTGAAACACAACCATGCTGTAAAAAGGCTGGCTGGGTTCCAGGAAAGTGAGTAGAGCCTCTCTAGTACTTGGAGGCCAACTAACTTTGTGTGGCTGGTAGATGCCTTCAAGCTTTTTTTTCCTGAGATTAACAAATACTACCAGGATACAATGAGCCAGCTGATGAGTATTGATGAGGGCTTAGCCTGCCCTTTCACCCCTGTTTTCCCTTCTGCTGTATTCAATTTGGGACCAAGGACAGTTTGTACACCCCACCGTGACTCAAGGAACTTGGCCTTTGGCATCTGCTGCATTACAGCACTTGGAGACTTCAATCCTACTGCTGGAGGGCACCTAGTACTTGAGGAGCTCAAGCTAATTATCCAGTTTCCTCCTGGTGCAACCTTGCTGATTCCTTCTGCAATCATAACCCACTGGAACACAGAGGTTCCAGAGGGTCAAGAACGCTTCTCCTTTACACAATATGCATCAGGGTTACTCTTTGCATATGTGGAAAATGGAATGAAAACTAATAGAGAGTTGGCCAATAGTGCATCACCAGCAGAAATGAAGAAATGGAAGCAGGATAGGAAGGAGCGTTGGGCCAAATGTTTGAGCAAGTTCCCTTCTTTCTCTAGCTATCTAGTATGAATAGCTAGTATTGTCACCACCTGAGCCTGGCAACTCATTAGTAAACACCCTTCTATGCCCTTTGCTGCACTCTTACACTACTTCCCAACCTTGTAGTTTTTTACTTTCTTTTCTAGCATTCAAATGACTCAAAAAACCATTTCACAAAAATTGCATAGGGCCGCCGGGAGGAATATGGAACTATAGCCAGTGATAAAGGCTCATATATCGTTTCGAACGGTGCTCAACACTCGTGCAAATCCAACTCTTTTTGTACCTCTCAGAAGAGATAGCCCCGACATCACGGTGACATGAAGCGGATGACACGTAGCGATGCAACCAGCGCATGCGCGGATATCTATGCTCCACCGGTCCTAGACGATGACGCCATCGAATGCAACGTTTCCTTGTCCCCGTTCTCATCAACCATGGAAAGCAGAGACGAAACGCACCTTCATCCAGGATGAGCAGTTTGCTTGGGCGAACCATCGCTCGGGCGAGTGTCAGGATCTGCCTCTGTCCGAGCGAGAGATTTCCACTGCCACCCGAGATCAGACTGTCCAGCGTCAGTTGACCTTCGTCTAAGCCACCTTGTAAAGAAAACAATCAAGGGGCACGCAGGACGTCGTTGAGCGTTGCGTCGTCATTCTCTGTAAACGGGTCGAGGTTGCGCCGGATGGTACCGCTCAGCAGCTCGGGCTAAGTCACACACTTGTAAGCGCGAGCCATATCAATATCGGTAAGGAGGTGGGGACTTACGATCTGCGGAATGATTGTCACGTGGGAACACAACACGTCGAGATTGATGCCAGACGTGCGCATTTTGTCCAGGTAAACATGTCCTTCAGTGAAGATGCATCGCAGGAGTGCGAGTGTCAGCGAGCTCTGTTGAAATGGAGCGATCGTAAATGAATCCACACCATGATGAGAGATTGATTGATGCTTGCCTTTCCGCTGCCGGTACGAGCGACGATTCCGACCCACTCGCCGGACTTGATGTGGAACGTTAGACCATCAAGGACTTTCGGTCCATCCTGGAATGCACAGTCATTTGGGAACAGAAAGGTGGAGAAAGCAGCGACTCACCAGGGAGTAACGAGCAGACAGATTATCGACTTATAGATCACCACTCGCAGGCCAGTAAGCTGGAGGCATGCCCTCAACAGTCAGTTCGGGTTCTTGCTTGACCTTGATGTAGTTGTCTACACGTTCCAGACTATATTGAGTTGTCAGCACCGCATCGGACAAGTTGAATCGAGAAATTCTTTACCTATTGCCTGTACGAGATGGTCGAGAATAAGGGGAGGAAGTGGGCAATGATGACTGAAAGCTTAACGCTCTGACGTACCGTGTATTTCCACCTCATTCAGATGCCCCACCCACCGCAAGATCAAGGAACTAAATGCCATTACAAAGGTTCTCAATTACAGGGTCCATCAAAGACGACCGCCGTGACACTGACCTGCCATGTTCAGAGAGAATCCAGTGTTCGCAGCCCGATGCTTGACAGGTCCATACACCAAATAAGCAGCAAGCGTAGTTGCAAACAGAGTGCCTAGCACGTCTACATGTATGCTCATCCACCTAGGCATCGGCGGACATTGAGTATCGACTGCACCGTTCGAACGGATCAAGCAATTCCATACATACCTGTTCAAATTGTTAAACATGTGCGCTGGTCGCGAATTCCTATCGATCCTGGCCAAGGACTCTCAGATCACTGCCTCCTTTGCTCCGTACGCCCGAACAGAAGCTAGGACAAGGTAGCGTGAGACAGCGATCCGCTTATACGCGTCCACCACTCACTGAGACCAGCCATGGCAGCTCCAAGATGGCCAAGCATCGGAGCCCTGGAGTTGCTCATCTCTCGCTTCACCGAAAGCTGCGCTTTCATATAAATACGTCCGATCCATGCGCCGAGTGTGCCGACCATCAAGCTGGGCAAAAGAAACACAGGCGTGATCACGATGATGGCACCAAGATTGAAGAACATCCTCATGGAGAATTCCAGGACCCATGCGAGCGCCGTAGGGAGTGCCCCATCGACTGATGTATGGATGGATTAGTATTCAAAACACGGTGCCCGGAAAACAAAACTCACTCGCTCTGATGTCTGTCATGCACCGCGCGATGATCCTCGATGTAGGTGTCGTATCTAGCCACCTATAAGCCTTCAGTAGAGCCACCTGACGAGGGAAGACCAGCCCTGTACCTGAAGGTCGTCCCGAGTATCGTCATAATGAGCTTGTTATGAATCGTCCTTGATGCATCCATGGTGCCCAGGTACAGGACATAGTACGCCAACGACCACGTCAATGATCCAAACGACAAAAGAAGACTATAACCAGAGAGATAGCTGCCCACTATGGTGAGGCAACATATCATCCAAAAAGACCAAATGAAACTCACAACCCGATGTTTACTTCCGATGGCGCGTGATCTTCATACTGGGTTGCCCAATGGCCCAGAAACCAAGTTTGAAATATGTGCGCGAGATTGGACACCATGAACAATGCGATCTCTATCACCCAGAAAAACACAGGACGTGAACCGCCAAGCGCAGCAAGGTATAGCTTGACTGCAGCAATGTTTGTTATCTCTGAACCCTTCCCAAACGACTGTGAAACATTCACTTACATGCATCCCACGACACATGACCGACAGAGACTTCTTCCGCCATGACCAACTTTCCGGACTTACTCGGCTTGTCCCTCTTCCCTTCAACCTATGCATCGCTCGTTTCTCTCGATTGAGTACTTTCCTGTTCTCTGAAGGCCATCACAGCATGCTCCCCGTCCTTTTTGACAACTTCCGCAAAAGTACCTCAATCCATGACGCGTCCATTCGAGCCGAGCGCAACCACGAACTGCGCAATGGGACGAATGACGGAGATGTTGTGCGTCTGTATGGATGTAAACGCCATGTATACAAACACGCATTCGGGGCAGTTACTTACCACCAGAATGACAGTTCGACCATGGACGAGATCGCCAGCGAGACATTTGTCGACAATCCACGACACCGTATGTACGTCCAGGGCTGCCAGCACCTGAGTGTAATGAGTCAATTACTCAGGTCAGGCAAAGTAACGCAATGCGGAAGCGCTTACGTCGTCGAGTAAGATGACCTCTGCAGAACTATGGATCGCGCGAGTGAGTGTCACTCGAGCCTGTGTAGAAGGGAGTGACCACACGCACGACCTCTGGCAGAACCCAGCCTTACCTTTTGGCCACCACTGTACAACGATGGGTCGGTTAGATGCTCATTTCAATACTACAAGATATCTCACCTCAGCGTCAATCCTTTCTCGCCCACTTCAGTATCGTCACCAGCCTTGAACAACTTCAAGTCCCTCTCCAGCACGCATTCGTGCAGGACTGTGCCAAGAAATTTGATCAGTCGTGAGGGGTACAACAGAGTATTACCTCACCTTGCTTATACCGAGCATCATCATACGGCCCCGAACAGGACGTTGTTCTAGATATTGCAGTCAGACTTTGCAACCGCTGAATGTCGGGCAGGTCCCGCACCTTGAAGGCGTCGTTCTGAACCCACGACACTTGTGCAGCGTATGCCATGCCTCCATGCCTCGGCAGGTTGAACCACGAGCTTGTATTCGTTGGCATCCAGTGCGTCTCGCCTGTCGAGTTACAAGTTTGTCAGAATAATGGAAAGGGATACAGAGATGACCACAGAATGAAGGCGGACATACCCAATAGAGCCACCAATATCGATGTCTTTCCGGACCCCGTCGGACCAATGATCAAATTGACACATCCTCGTTTGAAGTAAAGTTCACCCTCGACTTTGAGTGTGAAGTGGCACACGGATGACACGGGCGCGTCATCTCTAGCACCATCTTGTGACCATGCAAAGGTGGTATCTCTGAACCCAACAAGATCCAGCTCCTCAGCCATGGTGGCTGGTACAGGGAGAGCATCTCGAGTGCTGGGCTCATAGCGATCAAGTAGTTGGCTGTCTAGCAAGAAACCATTGATATGGTCCAGGGGGATACGAGCTGCATGGACGATCTTCATCATTGAGATGCATCATAGCACGAAGAACGAAACGGACCAGATATCATCTTGGGTACCTAGAATAATATGGACCGCAGCTGATTTCGGAACAGGTCGAAAGCTGGGTGGATGATTGATCAACGTTACCAATGACGCGAGTATCAGTACCCACCGGAAATGGAAGCAAAGACGGTAGATGCTGTGGAAGATGATTAAACCCATGCCCGTGGACGAACCAAAGGAAACCTACCACTCAACGATCTTCTCATTACAATGGTCTAGAACGTCAGTTTGTCACGTCAACTATATACATACCTCAGTCGTCGAACCACTTACATAGGTCGCGTGCATAATGAGCATAGTGACTAGCGGCAAACAGAAGCTGGCCTATCCGACATCAGCTCGTCTGAAACACCGTAGAATATTTTGAAAAAAATAACACTCACTTCAAGTTGGTGTTTGTCAACTGCATCATCTTGAATCTCTGTAACCAAACCAACTCGTCCTCTCGTTTTTCGAATATGTGGCCTCCGATTTGCGACTCCCGTCCGAAAAGCTTGAACATCCGAATGACCCCAAAAGCTGTCCAAACCGACATGGTTAGCGGAGTGTTTAGCGATGGCATCAATCCTTACTTTCGATCGTACTCTGAACCCGCGCATCAGTCTGAAATGAAAGGGATGTGTACAATATCTATTAGCGTCATTCGACCCTGATCGTTACATGCGCGCACCTTCTTCAACTGCTCTCGCTTGAGATGTTGGATCTTCCCCATAACCGTCGAGGAAAGCGGAGATGCGATCAGCATCACTGCCAAGCCAACCAACGCGCTGGGTGAACAAGCAACAATTGGTAAGAGGGGCATTATCCGACCGCCGCACTCTTACTTATCTCCACTCGAGGAGAGTGTACAATAGCCAAGCCGCTCCCATGATTTGAAGCGGCGCATATAACACTGAACATCCCGACTCATCGTCAGAGTCATGAATTATAACAAAGAAAGAGACTGACTAAGCATCAAAAAGTCACGACCATTTGTCACAGAAGAGACTCGGAGATCCGATGTAACAAGATTGTTGAGCTTGCCCTGTAGGTTCTTACCCGACAACTTGCGGCTAGATGAATGACCCGGCGCAGAGAGGCCTTGCGACGCAGGAGTTTTCGCGTCCTTGGTCTCCGCCTTCATTCGAATGTGAAGGGCATGTTCGAATATTAACTGGCTACTATAGCCTTGGCCCGAACCATAGTGCGACGCTGCTCGAAATGTCAGTAACCCAAATATCTGCATGAAATCTGAGAGGTCGTAATCTCACATTAATGCACAGCGTGGTCATCCGCCACCCTCGCCCAGGATCATCCCTTCATCATATAGTTCACGCCAATATGCACTGGCACCGCGGTCATCTGCTTCTCGTGCGCGGCACAATCCCTTCATATTGTAGCTCACGTTGTTCAGGCTCATATGGCGGGAAATGAGACTGCGGTCATCCGCTGCCCTCGCCCGGGGTCATCCCTTTATATTGTAGCTCACGTCAATCGTTGTGTACAGCGTGGTCATCCGCCACCCTCGTGCGGGATCATCCCATCATATTGTAGCTCACGTTATGTAATATCCACCGTGGTCACATCCGCCACCCTCGTGCGGGATTATCCCTCCACATTGTAGCTCACGTTATTCAGATTCATATGGCCAGAAATAAGACTGCGGCCATCGGCTGCCCTCGCACGGCCATCCCTTCATATTGTAGCTCCAGTTACTAGTGTACACCGCGGTCACATCTGCCACCCTCGTGCGGGATGACCCCTTCATATTGTAGCTCACGTTCATGTACACTGCGGTCATCTGCCGCCCTCACGTGGGTTCATCGCTTCATATTGTCCCTCGCGTTAATATGGCAAGATATGACGCTACAGTCAACCGCTTCCCTTGCCTGCTGTAATCCCTTCCTATTGTAGCTCACGTTATTCATATACATAGGTGGGAAACAATCCTGCAGTCACATCCGCCTCCCTGACCCCGTGTGGGTCATCCCTTCAAGTTGTAGCTCACCTTAATATGGCGGGAAATAATTCGGCAGTCAACCCCCTTCCGTGTGCGGGATAATCCCTCCTTATCGGAGCTCACGTCAATATGGCGGGACATGATGCTCAGTCAACCACTCCCTTGCGTGTAGTAATCCCTCCATATTATAGCTCACGTTCAAGTTATTCAGATACATATGGCGGGAAGTGATACTGCGGCCAACCACTTCCCTTGCATGTGGTAATCCCGTCACATTGTAGCTCACGTTAATCCAAGTCTACGATATGTATCCCGCTATAGTACACTTAATAATTCCTCCCTCTCCCGCTGCATCGAGTCGAGATCATCTAAAATCAGACCCATCATGTGGTACAGCACTTCCATCCGATCCCACCGCATTCGCAATCCGTGCTCATACTCGTATAGGCCGCATACCAGCGGGCCATCCAGCGGTCCAAATGGTGCGAGTTGGGCAGGATTTTCGAAAGCTTGATACCGCTCACGCACCGATGCACAATCTGGGTGGAGTTCAGCGGCGCCCTGATGATTTGCTACAGAATGCGCTGACCTTTCACGTACTCCGGTGGAATGGTGAACCCTTCATGTTGCAGTCTGTCACGCTCTTGCTGCAACGTCTTCTCGTCTTCGAAATGTGATTCGTCAGGTGTAACCTTAGGGTGATTTTGCCTAAGATGCTCACCAGGACCCTGCTGGTGTTCCAATATGTTCTGGCGGATCCGCCGCATCCGCTGTGCAGCATCGCTTGTCAGTCGCGCAAGTTCGGCTGTAATCCGTGAGCTCGGGCAACTTGAATCCGACCCAATCGCAGAGAGTGGGACTCACCGGGGTGGGTGAACATCTTACAATGAGCCGGTGTTGCGAGGAGGTCTGCAATGGAGGTTCGCGGCTAGCCATGTGGGTCAGGGCAATGAGAGGTGGGAGGAAGCGTGACTGCACCTTATTCAAGCGGCGTTCCTTCAGATCTGCAACTTCAGTTGTCACATCTGCGACTTCAGTGGTCGCCATTCTCAGAGATGTCGGGGTCCGCTCCGTGCTACTGCCGCCCGCGCAGGTTCCGCCAGATTCAGAGAGGGAGTGGCGCCGCGCACAGGGCCAGGTTGCCTCCTTAGGACCGCTGATGTCTGCGCGGGCTTTCCCTTTCCGATCGCCCTGCCGCCGCGGTACCACCCCTTCAAGGCCTTCTGGGTGGATGCCACCCGAGCGACTAGGCCGCGATTCAGAGGGGGAGCGGGGCGACTCAACGGCCTGCTTGGGGCGAGCATTGTCACTGTGTCGATCTGTGCGGGCTTTTCCTTCACGATCGGTACTCGTTCCTGTCAAATCGGGACTTTGGCGGGTGTCTCGGGCTGCGGACGATTGCCCCTGGTGGGGAATGCATGGCAAGCGGATATCTAACCTGACCTTTCTGCGCATCTGTGCGCCAACGTCATTTCCACCCTGCTTCTGCGGCACTTTGCCCTTGCTGGTCAGCCTGGCTGCGGGAGGATCGACTGCCTGAGAGTTTGTCTTGCCCGCGGGTGTGACAGAACCTTCAACGTGCAGGCTTTTTGCCGCCTGGCTGCCGTCTCGCGGTTTGCGCCCGGGGCGCAGTGTAATTCCCGCCGGTGAGGCTGCAGGAGCATTGACTGCTGAAGTGTTCGTCCTTCCTGCGGGCATGACCGAACCGTCACCGCGTGGGCCCGTTTCTGCCTGGCTGTTGTCTTTCGGCTGGCGCCCAGGGCGCAGTGGAATTTGCGGCCGCTGAACGGGATCCTGCGGAAGGTCTTGGGCGTTGTGTTTTCCCACGTTTATCGTCCGTGGCGGTCGTGGGGGGATTGGCACACCCCGCAGTGCCTTTTCCTTTTCATCAACACCTGCGGGGAGGTTGTGTTCTTGCACTGATGAAGTTGAGTCACAAAATTGCTTACCTGGCAATGAGGATGGAGTCCAATCACATCCGCCAGTTCTTGACTGATGGCCACCCTTGGTGCTGACTACATGCACTCACGGTCGTCAATTTTGCTTTGCGCACGCGAGTCGGATAGAGCAGTGCTTAGCCTCGCTGTCTATTTTCCCCTGCCAGGTGGCGGAGGAACGCATTGGCGTTGAGGGTGCTTCTGGGATGCTCAGCTGACTCATCGCGATATCCACGCTAGCGATATTCTCTGCAGTGGGATTGACTTCAAAAGCCTGGAAAACACTCAATGTTTTCCAGATGCTCATTTGCGGATGGAATATACCTCTGAGGGGACTTGAGGCCGCTTTCGTGTCGGACGAGGCGGAATCCGAGCTTTCTTGAACACCCGATCTCGCTCTTCAGTCTCCTCGCGAATACGCTTGCGGAATACAGACTCGTCACTCTGATCCTGTTGTGGTGTTGGGATTATTTGAGCTGCGTGTTGGCGCAGAATAAGGAATCAGCATCATCAGACAGAGGTGTGACGCACTGGTGGTAGTTCATCTGACTGTCCGCTCTGCTGGCGCCATGGTGGAGGTCGTTGAAGGACATGGATATGGGAAGCAAGTTGTTTGAAACGCTGAAGTGGCGATGTAGATACTGCTTTGATCGTTACTTGTGGATGGTTCCACAGTTCCACAAACACCGCCAACATCGTGGGAACATTCTTTGTTGTTCCACTGACGTGGGAAATATATATATCCGTCCACAATCCACATCTCTCCCTCTCTGTCCGCTCGTTCTTCCTTCCCTTCCATAATCCCGTATTTACCATGGACGCCAACGTTATCCTTGCCGCATGCAAGACAGCCCTCTGTGACATCCTCGAATGGTACGTCCTGAACGACGCGACGACCTGGGAGGAAGCCCAAAAGTTGATCTCTTCGCAATTGGTGAGCTGGATTTGTCTTGCGGCTTCATGTGGCTCACGTGCGCGCTCATTCGCCGGCCTTCCTAGGTGATCGCTAGCAATGTCGTGGAGTTCGCCGAGTTCGTGCCTCTGTTGCTCATTGCGGCCAAGAAACATTGGAAGGAGTACAATGATGCCGATGAAGATTGGCCGGATTGGGAGGCCATCGTGAATTGGCAGTTAGAGGACATCCAGGATCACCCGTGGTGCCATTGGTGTGAAAAACACGCCGAAAAGACAGGTAGAGGCGCAAATACACGACTGTGAGTATCCGCTCTTGCATTTTGCGCGAAATGCGGCTGATTGGATTAGCTCCCATTCGAATTGAAGACGGGCCGAGAAACCCCAATTGGCAGGTTCCGTCCAACTCCAAGGGCAAGAACCGCGCAGAAGGACCGAAGAAGGTTGCCAAAAAGCGGCATGTGACGCCGGCAAAAGGTGATTCCAACGAGAAGGCCAAGAGGGGCCAGGCAAGCGACGACGAAGACACTGGCGGTCACGCCGAACACACTCGTGGCAGAAAGCGCATTCACGATAAGGCCGAGGAGGGCGAGGCAAGGGTTGAAGAAGACACCGGCGGTGACGTCAAGCCCACTTGCGGCACAAAGCGCGCCCGCAGCCAGAGCCGCACATGCGAATGGCGGAGTTGCTCTCCCAGTGTGCAGCCCGAAAATGCCTGCGGCAGCTGCAAGAAACGAGGCGCTCTGTGCGAACCGTCCGAGCGAGGTGCATGCAAGCCTTGCAAGGCGCGGAAGAAGGGATGTGAACATGCGCAAGGAATGCATGGGCGTTCTCGGGCTCCTTCGACCGCGCTCGAGGCCACTGCGGCGAAACCCTGCCCACAATCGCGAAGCCGCCAACGAACGGTGAAATCTCTGGAGACTTCCACCGCAGGATCTCCACCACCCACTAAACGCAAGAAGATGGGGCCAGGTACGTCACCCTCCATAAAGGCGCAAGTCAGGAACTTACGGGTATTTGGTCTCAGGAATGGAAGTCGTCATCATCCAAAAAAGGGCAAATCTGCCGTGACGACAAACGCGGCAGAAGCAGGGCCATCAAGGATCCCGAGCGTGCAAGATAATCCGCCACATGGCGGCCTGCGACCGGGGAGCGCTGCGTATGCAGTCGGTGGCGACCGACTTGTCACCCGTGCGGAAATGGACGAGATCCAGGAATTCTGGCAAGAACAATTCCAGATCGTGGTCCGCTCATATGAGTCGCTGCGCAAGTATGTGGTGGGGACTCCGGTGGCAGATGCTATCGGCGGACTGGCTTTGCCGGACTCGATGGCGGAGGACAACATGTACCTCCGATTGTGCCAACAAACAATTGAGCCAGGTGGACCTGAACACTCTTGTGATGGCACGGCGGAGTTGGATCATCTCGTCAAACAGCAAGGGTGGCGGTACTGCCCCAGTAAGTCTGACAAGTACAT
>JBBPOM010000025.1:0-89435 GCA_038091455.1 Leccinum uliginosum
CCCTAACCCCCTCAAAAAACATCCAAAAAAAAATTTTCTTTTACTTTTTTTTTTTTTTTTTTTTTTTTTTTTTTTTCATTCTTTTCTACTTCTGGACTTTTTCCCCCTGTATCAGTTTCACTCTTACTTGCCTTTTCCTTCTTCACTTCTTGATTTTAACACATGTGACATAACTATCTGTGATTCACAATAACAATCAAAAAATCAAATAAACAGACAATGAAGAAATAAGCATATATTGGCTTAGAGTCCTCAATCAAGTTTTTGATCAGCCTGATTCAATATCGCAATGAGACGCTAGCTGGGTTGGCTCATTATATTCTGCCTCATTAGACTTTTCATTGTTTGAACTAGAACCATCATGATTAGACCTCATAATGGTATTCCAGTGTGTCTGACTTTCCTTGGCCTTAAAGTCTTGTCCTTATTGTTAGTCATGTGACAGAACTAAGATATGGTGATCTATTGACAAATTCCAATGTCTGAAGGTCAAAGGCTAGTTGTAGATTATTCTCCTACTGTATTGATGTTGTTACGATTGTCTCCGAGACTCTCTATGTACCTCTTTTCCCTTTCCTTTTGCTTCGCTTATTGCCTTTACTTTATATTCACTTTGTACCATAGACCTCGAGCGGCTTCGTCCTCCTTTCCACGTCGCTAACGGTCCGACATTTCCCTATTTCCTTTCCGATCTCTTCCTATCTTCGTCTAGATTTTCTGACTCATGATGACGCCATTGCTTCATCAGCTATCGGTCATCACTTCATCATGTACGCTTACTCCTCCGCAGCTTCTGACTCATTCCTTACTGCGGATGACTCCTCTATTCCATGCGATTCCATCGCCTTCCATCTCGTAGTACTTAAGGACCAGTCTCATCGTTTGTATTTCCCTAAGCTAGAGCTACTTGAAATCCAATCGAGTGTTCTCTACAGATCCTCGTGCACCTTCGTCCTTCGCCCCCTCAGTCCTCTGCCCATCTCGGGTGTGTCCTTAGCCTTAGTCTTCGAGTGACGCGACTCTTCGTGAGTTCCTCCTCGAAAGAACCCTCAGTCCTTCGGGCTTCGCCAGACATTAAGTCTGCTCGGCCAATCCTTAAGTCTTAGTCTTCGCATTCAAGTCTACAACTGACCCTACCCGGGCCAGCTGTAACAGATGTGAGCTCATTTCTTAACCGACAGAGCATGCAGGACTAGAGAGTGTTACAACTGGTCTGGATAGGAACAGAAGCAAACTCAAGAGGATACTGAAGGCGAAGAGGCCAAGCTAATGTTTAAACAAACAGCAACTGAGATGGATGGTGGACTCGAGATAGTACTGAGGGTGGATCTGGACTTCCAGTATCCAGACGAAGAGGGTTCGAGGCAAAGAGTCAGCTGTCGCACGACGGGCACAAGTGGGCAAGAGTGAGATAGATTCAAGTAGCTCTAGCTTAGGGTTTTACATACAAGAGGAAGAGTATTTAAGTACTAAAGTGATGGAATGCGATGGAACGTGGTGGAACGAGTGAGTCATCCGCAGTAAGGATGACAGATGAAGCTGCGGATGAGTAATGATACAGTAAAGTGAAATGACAGACATGGAGCACATGAATCATCCGCAGCATGGAACGGTCTAGAAGAAGCTGCAGATTATCTAAAGTAAAAGAAATGAATGATGGATAGGTGAAAGGCATACTGCAAGGTAAGAGAGATAAGAGATATCACGAGGCAGAGGCTACGACGAGTAGACGAGCTAGACCGATGCTGGTCTAGCGTGAGCGTGACAATAGTCAAGCGGCTCAAGATGATACAATAATGATTAAGTAATTCTCGGAAGTTTCCATGGACCAGTCTGGTACGGCAGGCGATGATTTGGGTCAGGAACAGATTAATTTTCTAACTCCGACATCAAGGCTTATATACAGTATTTACTATTTCACCTTGGTGTGTGCCGGTGCCTCATTTGGCATCTCGGCTTGTCACATAGTATGTGGTCAGTGCGCTCAACACTCCCCCTCAAGCCGAGCAAAGTTTCCATCATCTTCCCACTTCCGCCATGGTTCCCGCTGATGCCCTGTCTCGCCGAGATGATGTTGACACCTCCTCCGACAACACTGATGTCACTCTCCTTCCTAACTCATTCTTTGTTCACTCTCTTGACCTTGCAATCCTTGACAAACTCTCTGCTCTCACCTCCTCTGATCCTTTCACCTCCACTGCCCTCGCCGCCCTGAACAACACTATCTCCCTTCTCCCTTGCACTTCTCGTTCTGATTGGGACTTCTCTGATGGAAACTTTACTTTAAAGGTCACCTCTACATCCCTGAACCTCTTTGCCATGATACTGTTCGCCTCTGTCACGAATCTCCCTCTGGGGGTCATGGTGGTGTCCTTCGCACTCAGAACCTCGTCGCTCGTGACTATTGGTGGCCTGGCCTCTTCTCCTTTGTTCGCCGCTTTGTTCTTGGTTGCGCTACCTGCCAATCGTCCAAAGTTAACACCCATCCCTCCACCCCCCCCTCATGCCCCTCTCCTCTTCTGCCACTCATCCCTTCCAACAGATTTCTATGGATCTCATCACTGTTCTAAAGAAGTCCTATGGGATATTCTCTTGGGCGCAGACCGAGGGGTTCTCGAAGTAGGGAATGAAAGGACTCTAGTAGAGAAACTTACTAGGAATATTGAGTCGAAGTGTGAGCTAAGACAAGAGGTTTCAATCACTGTAAGAGTGTGAAAGCGACCTGATATTCAAGGGTCAGGCTTAGGCCCTTATATACTACAATAGGTATTTGTACATATTGTGAAATTTTAGGAATGTTCGAAGAACATTCTAGAATATCATGTAAGAAGTTCTAGCCAATGGCGTAAGTAACTCGAACATGATCAATAAGCAAAGGTATAGGTAGCCAATAGCGTTATAGACTCAGTGATAGCTGAGTCAAGCCAATAGCAATAACTGCTCTTATCTATCAGAGAAAACGAAAGATAAGAAAGAAACTCGGTCTAGAATGGACCGGTCTAGAATCGGAAGTAATCTAGCAAAGGAATACTACTGATTCAACACTTTCCTCGGGATTTGATTCTGTTCTGGTCATGGTCGACCATGGCCTTACAAAGGGAGTAATTTTCCTTCCTTGCCTTAAAACTTCCACCGCTGCCAATGTCGCCAAACTTTTCTTTACCCACATTTTTCCTCAATATGGTCTTCATGACCATTGCATCTCTGATCGTGGTCCCCAATTTGCCTCTGCATTCGCACAAGAACTCGCCCGCCTCCTACAATATGACCTCGCCCTCTCCTCTGCCTACCATTCCCAAACTGATGGCGAAATGGAACAAGTCAATCAGGAACTCAAAACCTACCTTCACATCTTTTGCAATGGAAAGTCCAACGCATGGGCAGGACTCCTCCCCATGGCAGAATTCTGCCACAATTCCTCCATTCACTCTGTCACCAGAAAAACCCCCTTTTCGCTCATCCTTGGGTATGAACCTCGCGCCTATCCTCCCATTGGAAAAAATATTCCTTCCTGATCTCAAAACACGCCTCTTCCTCTTATCTGAAGCACGAAAAGAAGCTCTTGAGGCACACAAATGTTCCCAATGCTTCATGAAGGAACAAATTTCTTCCCGCTTCATCCCTTGGAGTAGGAGATAAGGTATGGCTGGATAACAAAAACCTTCATCTTCAATATCCTTCTAGAAAACTTGCTCCTAAATGAGAAGGACCATTCGAAATATCTCAAGTTCTATCTCCTATCTCTTATCGCCTCAAACTCCCTCCCACACGGCACATCAATGACATGTTCCATGCTTTTAAATTATCCTTGTATCGTGAAACGGCAGAACACGGCCCGAACTTCCTATCTCCTCCTCCTATTGACATAGAAGGTGAAGAAGAATATGAAATCGCCGAAATACTCTCACACAGGGGAACACGAGGACGTCACCAATACCTTGTGTCATGGAAAGGATGGCCTTCTTCCAAAAACACATGGGAACCTGAACGAAACCTATCCCACGCCACCTCCATCTTATCTGCTTATAAGAAATGTCGCCCCAAAGACTTCCCTCTTCAATAACCCACCATGTCTTGTCCTCACACACCAGAAACAGCTTACTCTCGCACCATGGGCTGCACCCACCCTTTAGCTCCCATCATCCCCGGGCCTAACCTCTTTTCTCCCACCATTCGCGACACTCTGTTCACCACTGTGCTCGAAACCCCTGCCTTACTCTTCGAACTCGAACGTAACATCTTCTCTTCTTCCCTTCTACACCAAAACGTATACAATGCTATTCGACTCTATCAGACCTACGCCCCTCTTCGTACTCATCATTACTTCTCTTCCCATTTCTCTGCCATTTTTGAACAAGAACTTACCACTCTTCGCTTGAATATCTTTGATGTACTTATTTCCTCCTCTTTTTCTGATGTGGTCGGAACCCTCTCTCCCTCTCGTTTCTGGGACACTCTCTGCCCCCACTGGATTGTCCTCACTGAAACTCAACCAAATGCTTATGATCACCAAGCGACCCTCTATGCCAACCCCTTTCGATCTGAGCCCATCGTCGCAACTCCCATGAGACCCTTTCCCTAATGACGAGCAGTCCCCTCCATCAGTCTCGTCTCCTCAAACTCCCCCTCCACTAGGGTTCTGGGAAACTCCTGCGACAAACACTTCATCTCCCTCCTCACCAATCTCTTTCCACTGAACTCCTGCCCCCACCTCTCCCTCTCTCAGTTGACAGAGAAACTTGTCCAGAAGACCTGGCCCTGGTGCCCCATATTCCTCTGGCCCAGGATCCACTAGATCTCCTATCAATGTCGATGAACCTCTTTCCATTCTCCTGCCTTATCGCTCCCAACTTGCCTAAATGGGACTCTCGTAGTAATTCACCTTCTTCTGCTGCCAATCCTGGATCTCCTTGTCCTGTCTGTTCTAGCCCATCTCACTCTTACATTCAATACACCCATTATCGCTGCGATATATGCATTGAGATCAGACATGGAGTTTTTAACTGCCCCAGTGTACACCTCTGCCAACTCTGTAGGACCCTCGGACATCGTGAGGCCGACTGTGCCTTCGGCAAGGAACCATCTGACCAGGAGGACCATGACGTTGATAATGCCATTGAGGCCAATTCAGCCTGGGGGTCATTCAACTTAGAGTCTTGTTGGAGTCGGTGTCTCCACTATACAACAAGGGTAATGTTACAATTGTTCCTTCAGGAGTTCGCCTTCGAGAGGCTACATTTCATTTCGCCCCTTTCCCTTTTTCTATGTCTCTACAATCTGATTCTTCCATTCGTCTCTGTTGCCCTTATTCTGATGAATAAGCAACACCTTATCGACTTATCGACTTATCTCATTATCGCTCTATCCCGTCATCGTCCTTCTTCTTATTATCCTTCCCTTTATTACCCTATCTCTTTATCTCATCATTGCTTATCTCGATCACCTTTTATGTCTTTCTTCCTCTCACTGCTACCTATACTGCTTGGTCCGTGCACTGCACGACATGCTTAAATACCCTGTAGCACGATGGTGTTGTTTCCTAGCTAGATCTATGCAATCAAGCGTTAGTATTCAAAGCTACCTCAAGTCCTTAGTGTGATGACTTAAGGTAGAGAGAACTCGTCTCGACGCGACTCTTTGTGAGCTCCTCGACGATACACTTCAAATGCTTCGCGTAACATTGGTAAGAGTTGATCCCTGCTTGTTGGTTGTTTTGCCACTGGGAGTACGCTATAGAGAATTCCTCCATGGTTCTAGGAGTTTCGGGTTCTTGGATTATTGGGGTTGGGGCGACAGAGGGAGCGCGAGAAGGTGGTAGGCTGGGAAAAGGAAGGCCCCAAGGCATTTCTTCGGAGGACATTGCGAGGGTGAAGTTTGATGTATCGAAGTAATCTACAGCAGCATTGAGTCTGCCGGGCATGGTTGTATGGAGAAGGAATCTTGTTCAAGGGAATCGGCGGGCGAACCACCAGTTTTCCATGTGAAGAAGATGGGAGAAATCGAGAGATTAGGGAGGAGCTCATGAAGAGTCGCAATCACCTAATTTGCATGAAGTGTGCGTCTGTAAAGAAACTGCTACCACATGAGGATAGCATTGGGATACACCAGCGGGGCACTGGAGAATGTCAAGGTAACTTTTCACTGGAATTTAAGTCCTTTACTCATCGGACCGAGCTAGCAAGCACTACTCAATTTTCCCTCAAGGAGATGGGTAGAGTATTTCCCACGGGTCGTTATAGGCAATACCACGTGCTGCCCACCAACAGTATCGTCACGGTATACGCTATGGCCTCTCGTCCCACAGATCCGCCTCTAACGCGTATGAGGAGTCCTTTCGGTTCTAGCAATGTTTCCTGATTAAACTGAGGGGAATCTTTGCCGAAGCAGCACCCAAAGCTCGACGTGGAATGCATCTAGGCTTGCGCCAAATAAACGGTAGGGAACGAGTCATTGTCTCATGAGGGTAACCTGCTCAAGGGTTTCCCTTTAGTGTCTAGGTAGTGACAGATCCTCGTAGAAGTCTGGAGTCCAACTATGCAAGCGGTATACTAGGATAGAGGGAGGGAAAGGGATATGAAGAGTACCAGTTTCCTAGTACTTTTGGAATTATGAAACGGAACAACCAACGATGATCACAATCACTCAGAAAGCGAGAGTAATAAATGGCAATTTCAAAAGTGGGAAATGATTACATCAGTGAACTACTTTATATACTAACATGAGGACTTTAGGGCAGACATGGAATATAATGGAATATTTGGGAAAGTTCTATGAACAAGTGAAATGTGAAGGATAAAAGGAAATGAAGTGATAATGTGAAGTGGTGAACAGTGAAAGGAAAGAATGAAATGAAAATGTTACAGGTGGTACATGAGGCGGCATTGTGTCCTTTGGTCCTGCAGTGAAGACAAAGCCCTTCTTTGAAGCATCTGTCTCGCTTGGTTGGGGTAAGTTTGGGAATGGTACGGATTGTGTCAACATCCATTGCGTTGGGGTCTTTTTGAGCGGCAATAGTAGCGGGGCAGTAGGCGAAGACTGGTGCTTTCGTACGATGCTGTTTCGAGGCAAAGACAGCTCGTTTCTATTGATCGTCAATCCTCTGGGCGTGGGTGTACCACTGAGCAACAGTGGTTGAGACCGTATCCATGAGGAAGATATGTTCGGAGAGAGCCGGGGGAATTCCGACAGAGAAGAGGTAACAGAGAGTCGATTCTTCTTTGACGCCAGAGACGGAGGCCTTGTTCTGGAACTTTGCGATGTATTCCGATAGAGGAGGAGAGAATAAAAGGACTGTGTATCTGCTGTGGGAAACCATGGGCATGCGCAGAACACATGAAACCGTGACATCAAATCCATATAATGGATACATAGAAAGCCAACACTCGGAAAGCTGACACTCACTCAGGCTCCCGTCCATCCAAATACAAGCAGGTGGCACCTACTCAGAAGGCCAAATCGACAAAAAGGACTAGAAAATCGACTGGTAGCAGTGAAAACAATCAGACAAAAAGCAGAGACTCTGAGCATGGACATACCTCGAAACGATCACGAAAAAAGTTTGGCATGGTAGTTGAAGTGTTCCAATGCCAATTGAAAAGGTCACAGTGGTTGCTGAGGATTGCCAATGCCATAGCTTTTGGATGCTTGAATATTGTTGACAAATATAAGCATACTTCATCATTATATGATTTAAAACTGTTCAAAGTATTACACAGGCACTCTCAAATACTATCAGTTTTTTACACTCAGTGAAGCTGTTCGTGTTGCCATGTATTCTGCCAATCATACCAGTGGCCCATTGCCTGATGTATTATTATCCATTGTTGGTAAGTTCAAGTTGGAATCTACTATGGTCAGTGATTGGTCTTATTTTCTGATTACTAGATTGTCATTATGCAGCAATCATTGCAAGGCATCTGGGGAGGAAGGAAGTGAGCCATCTTTCCTTTGTGAGCTATTAACACCATCTATTCCTTGTCATGTTGTCATGGGTGTTATTCCTCATCTACACTGGTCTCATACCCTAGTACTAGTAGCTATGAATCTCTGTATCCAGAACATTGTTTCAGTTGAAAATTGGATTGATTGAATTTTATATGGTTTCAATGGACAAGTCGTCTTGATAAGAGATTGAGATTCAAGGCAGGCATTGAAATCTACTTGGCATGTGGTACACTAATAGGTATAATTTGGTTCTATTGGAATACATTGAAACCCAATTGAATTTGGATTATCTGATATGGTAAATTGGAATCTGATTAAATCTGATTCAGTATATTGGAACAGAAGCTATGGTCTCTATGTGGATATCAGCATTGGATCAGCCTTGGAACTGCTTTCTAATTGAAAGCTGTGGGATTGGAAGTGTCTTTTGATAATTTCAAGTGAGATTCCAACTATATCATAATGCCGCCAGCATATTTTGACCTTGTAACACCTTATAGACAAAGCCCTTCGGGCGATTCTGGACCGTGAGAAGGCCGGCGCCATGGGCGCCAGCCCGACTCTCTTTTTTGTTACTTAAGTAATACCGATATTAGCTAAGCGAAATTTTTTGTTGCCCTTCTACGTATGTATCTATGCCCTAGAACTTTACGCCCAAGAGTATTGGTGAGGCACTTGATGCGCTGTATGGCTGCGCTCAGTGTCGATGATCCAGTCTAGCATGAAGGCAGTATTCAGTCCAAACCCCATCTTCACCCATCTTTACACCCAACTTGAAAAGTATTGGTGAGGTGCGTGATATGCTCAGTGTCGATGATCCAGTCTGGTGTGAAGGCAGTATTCAGTCCAAACCCCATCTTCACCCATCTTTACACCCAACTTGAAGAGTATTGGTGAGGTGCTTGATGCGCTCAGTGTCGATGATCCAGTCTGGTGTGAAGGCAGTATTCAGTCCAAACCCCATCTTCACCCATCTTTACACCCAACTTGAAGAGTATTGGTGAGGTGCTTGATGCGCTGTATGGCTGCGCTCAGTGTCGATGATCCAATCTGGTGTGAAGGCAGTATTTAGTCCAAACCCCATCTTCACTCATCTTTACACCCAACTTGAAGAGTATTACCAGGTGAGGTGCTTGATGCGCTCAGTGTCGATGATCCAGTCTGGTGTGAAGGCAGTATCAGTCCAAAGCCCATCTTCACTCATCTTTACACCCAACTTGAAGAGTATTACCAGGTGAGGTGCTTGATGCGCTCAGTGTCGATGATCCAGTCTGGTGTGAAGGCAGTATCAGTCCAAACCCCATCTTCACTCATCTTTACACCCAACTTGAAGAGTATTACCAGGTGAGGTGCTTGATGCGCTGTATGGCTGCACTCAGTGTCGATGATCCAGTCTGGTGTGAAGGCAGTATTCAGTCCAAACTCCATCCTCACTCATCTTCAATTACACCCAAAAGTGTTGGTGAGGCGCTTGATGCGCTGTATGGCAGCGCTCAGTGTCGATGATTCAATCTGGTGTGAAGTCGGTACTATTCAGTCCAATCATTGTTCTCCTCCATGATTTGCTGGACTCCTCGTAATCCTCACAGCCAAGTATCACGCTCTCAGTTTATGTGCGTCTGCCAGTGTGCAGCGTGGCCTTCAGACTTCCATATATGCGCAAACTTTGACTCTCTTCCTTTTTTTGTAGCAGTCTATGCATGGGGCGCCAATCTCTCAAAGCACATTTCGATGCGGCATATTCTCTATTGGATCCTTCAGAGAAAGACAAGTTTTTAACCCGTGCAGTGTTTGGGCCTTCGGCCCAAACAATCCTAGTTTTTTTATGAAGGGCTATATCCTATTTTTTTCTTTGGTGAAGGGCTTTATTAAATAATTTTACTTTTTATGTGAGGGGCTTCATTTTATTCATTCTGTCAAATCCATATCCAAAATGTAATATGATATACATGTCATTCATAGTTGCAATCCTCTAAATACTTCTGTCCATACTACATTGGTGGTCTTTGTATTTCTTTGATTGTCAGAGAAAAGGACTTTGATGTTTCTGGGATGTGTACAACATGAAAGGGCCACATATAGTTGTCCATGAGAAAAAACAGGATTGCCAAGATTGAGTCCAACATGATTAAGAGTTTGACCTTGAGACTTGTTGATGGTCATTGCATAGGCCAGATGAACAGGAAATTGCAATCAACGAAATGGAACAAGGGAATCTTCCAGACCAGAATCAAAAGCCATGCAAGGAATGAAGACTACATTGTCATCACCAGCTGCATTCAATACTCTACACTCCAAAATTCGAGGGGTATGTCTGAGCAATCTCAATCGAGTACCATTATAGAGGCCATGAACAGGATCCAAATTTCTCAATAGCATGAGAGGAGCACCAGTTTTGAGCTCAATCTTATGCAAGGGAAATCCAGAGGGGCTTATTGTATGAAGAACCTCTGGTTGAATGTAGTTGTACTCTGGATCAGTGATGGAGTCTGCACTCATGCAGGTGAACTTCTCCTGAGGCTGAACAGAATTTGAGAATAGTGCGATCCAAGAAGTACTGATCAGGAAAATGCTGATCTCTAGTGAGAAGTTGAGAGTAGATGCCATTGAGGAGTGTTTGAGTGTCATTGCCACAATGCATGTGCTCAGGAAGTACCATATCACCATCAGTTCATCTATATGAAGGAGCTCCTGTGCGCAAGCATCAGACTCAGGATCTTGACCAAGATGCATGTTTTGATGAAGGTAGTGAACATTCATACTGGCCCAGAGGTTGGAGGAGGTGAGAGTGGCAGGGACTATCTGTTCTCTTGTGCCATGCTGGATAACAGGCAAGGTTTGTCGGAAATCTCCACTCATTAGGACAGTAATGCCTCCAAATGCAAGATCCTGGTTAAGCAGGTCACGAAGAGTGCGCTCTACACATTCTACAACATAATGATGTTGAGAAGCCACTTCATCCCAGATAATAAAAGCAGTCTGTTTCAAGAGTTGATGGTTGACATCATCCTTTTTGATATTGCAGGTGCTCTGATCATGACAGGGAATAGGAATTTTGAAGCGAGAATGTGCAATACGACCACCAAGAAGGAGCAGAGATGCCAGACCAGTAGAGGCAACACAGAGAACTATCTATCCTCTTGAACGAACAGAAGCAGCAATGAGCTTAGCAAGATAGGTCTTGCCACAACCACCACCACTGTGAAGAAAAAATGAGGACCCTCTGGTGTGAATGACACTGTCCATGACTGCATCATAGAGAGCCCTCTGTTTAGGATTGAGAATGGAAAGACCTCTTTGAACAAAGTCCTGTAAGTCCTGTATGTTGTACTGCAGCTGCTCATTGATGAGTTGGTTGCCATCTTGCAGACCCCAATTTACTTGTGGTAGAGGCATTTGTGGATAGTCCTGCAAGGCCTTGCCATGTCTCCTGAGATCCTGGGCTATGAGATAGAGTCCATAGTCATAGATCTGGTCTTGAGTAGGCTCCTGAATATGATGGGTATTGATGAGATGATATTTTAGATCATTACAGAGATTGTCTCTGGATGCCTCCCACAATAAATGAGGATCTACAGGGCCACAGTGAACCAGAATAATGACAAAGAGTCTTCTCAATTGAAAGCCCATTTTGAAATGAGCAGCATCTTGAAGACATAGCAGCCATTCTCTATCATCTTGTAAAAGACCATGTGCACGGCAAGCCTCTTTGAAGGAGTCATGAAGATGGCCATCAACAGTACAAAGATCATCAAAAGAGGTAGCAGCTATGAAAAAAATAGAAAGGCATAAGTTATGATATATATTTACTCATAAGAGTATAATCTCATCTTTGACCACAGTGAGCAAGAGACGCAAGTAGAATAGTTTACCTTGACCAGGAGATGCAGAGTACATGCGACCAATAGCCTTGTATCTCTGATGAACTTTCCAGACAGCATTTGTTGAATTCCAGATGAACTTCTTGGGAAACTCTTGATAGAGATAGTCATGAGCACCAGCAGCAATGAGATCAGGATCTTGATTAGCCTTGAACCATCCCAGCAACTGAGTATCCTTTGCATTGTTGATTACTTGTTCAATCTGAGCATTTGCACGAAAAGCCACAGTCTGTCTTCCAGGTAAATGAATTGACAAACAATAGACAGCAGGCCACTCCATATGCATGGGAAACTCAAAGATGTTGTGACATGCCTGTGTAGCAGAAATATATCTTGCATCAAGGTAGGTACGGATTTCGTCATGACCTTCAGCTTGGATCGTAGCACGATCAGGACCCTTGTAGATGTACTTGTGGATATATTTGACTGCCTTGATAGAACCACAGACCTCCAAATTGATGTGACAGTTGAATTTGACCAAGAGTTCTCTCGGATGAGGAACAACATATTTATTGGTGAAGATATGCTGGTTTTTCTCAATAGTCCTTCCATTGTCAGATCTAGCATAGGCAGGATATCCATCCTCCTTGATAATGGTCTGATGAGTGAATGCCTTTGGAAATTGTTTCTTGCAGACATTATTTTCAAGACATCTCTGAGGAGTGCAAGGCCCATGAAGCATAGATCTGGAGACAGCAGAATGGAGTTGAGGATACAGATCAGGATCAGGAATTTGTGCAGAGATGATGCCATCAATTTGCTCCACAGTATGGATTTTGTATCTCTCCTCCAGAAAGACCAGAATATGTATATGAGGGAGACCTCTCTTCTGATACTCAATGGTATAGACAAAGCCAGCCACAGGACCAAAGTAACCATCACGGATCATTTTCAAGAGTGCTTGTTGTTTGGCATGAAAGACTCTAGCAATCAAGTCAGACCTATCTGTAGCACTTTGTCCTATCATGATAAATTAATGGTTAATAATATTCATGAATGACTGGAAATAAAATCCACACATACCTGGAAGGAGATTCTGAGTAATTTCAGGCCAGCTACCATTAGCAGTGATGGTGAGAAAGAGGTCAGGCTTCTTGTATTCTCTGCAAATAGCCAAAGAATCTTGAAGAAGTTGGTGCATATAGCGAGGACTACCCTTATGAGAGAAAGGCAGAATAACACGATCCACTTGAGCCATATCTTGACCAGGATAATCATGCAAACGATCTCTCAACCCTTGATACAAATCAGCTCTGATTGTTGTCTGATTATTTGCAACCCAAGTGAGATTGCATTGCTCAATGAAAGCCCAAGCATCACAGACCAGCTGCTGAAAGAGTCTTTGACTTTTGAAGATATTTGGTGGTTCTATTTCTGGAGGGCGCACATGAAGCCTATAGGCATACCACAATAACTGAGTGACTTTCTTGGAGCGATATGGTTGACCATCAGCAATCTGAAGTGGAATGTTCAAATGCCAGCTATTCTCTCCATGTGGAAAAAAGAGAACATAGTGAAGAGTAAGATAGGCAGGATGCAAATTGCTGATACGACGTAGTCCACCACCTTGAAGACGAACAACAATATCACGATGAGCTCCAACATGTTGAGAACCTCGATCAGGAACTATGGCAGCTATCTCATCCACAGTAGGCATATTATAACGTCTTGGATCATTGCCTTGTTGAAGAGAAATCTGCATATGAACATCTGTATGTTCCTCAGGTGGTTTGACCTATGTGAACAAAATGATAATAAGCATACTGTATACTGGAAAAAAATAACAGCAAAGTAACTGACCCTCATGATATCATGAGCTTGTTGATATATTGCAGCATATGGGTGAGAGACTCTTAGCATCTGATGAAGATCCAGTAAAGTACCACGATTGAGCTGAGGATTGCGATTAAAGCTGATATTGATGGCTTCTTCTGGATCATAGACATAGAGTTGAGCATAGCAAGGATCTTGATCATCTGGTGGAATTAAAGCACCCATGAGGTGATGAAGAGCACCATGAATACGAAAAGATTGGGGACCAGATCCTTGAAGAGCTTGATTATCCATGTCAACACCAACTGATGTAAAGGCCAAGGCATTGTTGTACTGGCAAATTTTATTTCTGAACTGAGTAAAATCCTGAGGGTCATCATACAAAGCCTGTAAAGATGCTGGCCATTGTTGAATAGCAGGAAGATTGACTTGGCCTTGAAGACAACATATACCAAAGCGAGGATTACAAACACCAGAATTAGAGAGCTTTTCAGAGAGGAAATGTAAAGCATGACACTTTGGACACTGGATATTCATAACTCCCAAAGAGTGAATTTCAATGGGCTCAACATATGGTCTACCACTAGGTGGAATGTGATTTTGGGGATGAGGCATGGAATTAGGGTCTGGATCTGGATCTAGATCTGGGTCTCCTGGTCCTGGTCCTGGGTCTGGGTCTTCTGGTCCTGGTCTTGGTCCTGGTCCTGGGTCTTGTTCTCCTGGTCCTGGTCCTGGTCTTGGGTCTTGATCTCCTGGTCCTGGTCCTGGCTCTTGTCCTTCTGGATCTGGATCTCCTGGTCCTAAATCTCTAACCTGTTGTCTTTCTTGATCCTGCTCATACTGCTCTACTGATCTCTGACTATATTCTCTCAAAGCCTCTGAGAGCAAGGCTCGAGATAGCTGTTGGATTTGTTCAACCTCCATTGTTGATATCTATGCTCTTCCTCTGCTCTTTGTTACGATTGTCTCCGAGATTCTCTATGTACCTCTTTTCCCTTTCTTTTTGCTTCGCTTATCGCCTCTACTTTGTATTCGCTTTGTATCATAGACCTCGAACGACTTCGTCTTCCTTTCCACGTTGCTGACGGTCCGACATTTCCCTATCTCCTTTCCGATATCTTCCTATCTTTGTCTAGATCTTCTGACTCATGATGACGCCATTGCTTCATCAGCTATCAGTCATTACTTCGTCATGTATGCTTACTCCTCCGCAGCTTCTGACTCATTCCTTACTGCGGATGACTCCTCTATTCCATGTGATTCCATCGCCTTCCATCTCGTAGTACTTAAGGACCAGTCTCCTCGTTTGTATTCCCTAAGCTAGAGCTACTTGAAATCCAATTCAGCAGTTCTCTGTAGATCCTCGCGTGCCTTCGTCCTTCGTCCCCTCAGTCCTCTGCCCGTCTCGGGTGTGCCCTTAGTCTTAGTCTTCGAGTGACGTGACTCTTTGTGAGTTCCTCCTCGAAAGAACCCCTAGTCCCTCGGGCTTCGCCAGACGTTAAGTCTGCTCGGCCACTCCTTCGTCTTAGCCTTCGCATTCAAGTCTATAACCGACCCTATCCGGGTCAGCTGTAACACTCTTTGCATTTCTCTTTGCCTTTCCATCTCCAACTGCTGATGCTGCAATAATTCTTGTTGCAAAATTTGCTGCTGTTGCCATATTTGCTGCTATTGCAATATTTGCTGCTGTTGCAATATTTGCTGCTGTTGCAATATTTGCTGCTGTTGCAATATTTGCTGCTGTTGATAGATTTGCTGCTGTTGTATCATCTCAAGCCTTTGATTATGCTGCTCCTGCTGTTGCACCAATTGTTGTCTTTGATTTCTTTGATGATATAACTGCTCTCTGATTGCTGCCAATCTCTGTTCTTCTGCCGGTCTTCTATTCTCTTGTTGTTGTTGTAGCTGTTGCAATTGAAGTTGCTCCTGTTGATATCTCTGCTATTCCATTCTCTCTATTTCCACTTGAGCAGTAGGTGGATTGAAGGAATGTGATGGAAAATGATGTACAACAGATGCAGTAGATGATCGATTTTGTCTTCGATTGCGACACTGCTGATGTGTATTGTTGAAATTTTCAAGCAGACGGGCATTATAGTCTACATGAGCAGGAATATAAGCAGATGGAGCAGGTGGTGGTGGTGGCAAAGCAAATGGTATGGGAAATGAGAGAAGTGGTGGTGGTGGTGGTGGTGGTGGTATAGCATTTTGAAAGTATGGATGCATTGCTCTATTCCTATGCATTTGTTGCATGTTGTGATGAGCAATCAAATGCCTGGGTATACCAGGATATTGTTGTATAGGAACTGAAAGATATACTTGATATCCATCAAAAATGAGAACCTACCACCAGCAAAAGCTCCTTTCACTGATACTGGAATATACCAAACATTAATTTGCATCATCAAGAATACATGCATACCTACCACTTTCACAAAGACTGGAATATAATAAACATTAGTTTGCAAGCATCAAAATAGGTACATACCACCAGGAAATACAATGGATATACTTGATCTGTTATCAGATAAACATCATAAGAGGATAAACATTAGTCTATATCAGCAGAAATGAGTATTTACCACTACAGAAGGCTTGATCTCTTATCTCTTATCAGATCAATATCAAGATCAGCAAATTTCGAAGCTAAGCAACATTATTTTAGGTGCTATACTTACACAGGTTGTAATTCAGAGTACTTCTGATTTTTCCTGGATTTTTCCGGATTTTTCCTGAATTTTGGGAGCACAGAATGAGGAGATACCGAGTTGTGATGGTGGAAGTTGCAGACGAAGCAGCCAGTAAGGCAGACAGATTACATAATGTGGATGCTGCGACAGACAGACAGGTGTCACGACAGACAGGTGCCATGTGGCACACGTGGCATTACTGAAATAACCGAAAATATCGAAAATAACCGAAACAACCGAAATACGTGTCGGCTCATTTTCAAACTCCAACGTCGCCCAGTAATTCTTTAGATATTACAATATATTTTACTACATCATGCACGTCGTAGTGTCGATCATTTTCCTGTTCAGTGAGTTGCAAATTCCTTATGTTTCATCACCCGTAGGTCTAGTTACTAGATATGCTACCACTGGCACCACACTGTTTACGTTCCAGATGTGTTCGCCTGGGCCGCCAGCATGTTTTACGCGCTTGACCATCATATCACTTGGACGCTCAAGACCTGATGCCTTCTCTTCAGGATGGAGAGCAGCCTGAGCAGGTCAGCACATTCGGTTACCGGTGCTCTCAATAGCC
Organism: Leccinum uliginosum; assembly: GCA_038091455.1. Lineage (NCBI taxonomy): Eukaryota > Fungi > Basidiomycota > Agaricomycetes > Boletales > Boletaceae > Leccinum > Leccinum uliginosum. The sequence goes on from JBBPOM010000025.1 coordinate 16,866, forward strand.
ATGGTCCACTGGCATGGTCAGCAGTGCCAGGGATGGTGGTACCGGTGTTCTAACACGGAATGACAATCAATGATCAACCAACCAAATCTGCAGTGCGAGCAAAGGAGGAGGGATTGATCCACAGGGCATACGATGACACTCAGCAATGGTTTGCAAAGCAGCCAAGGGAAGGTGAACACAGAACAATAGATGAAAAGGGATCTCAACAATGACACAATTGACAGGAACATCCTGACCATTATTGTAAGGTGAGAGGAATGTGTATGTTTGCAAAGCAGAGGTAGATATATAGTTTTGGATATTCGGGCCGGCATTCAACACAGCATCATCTTCAACAATGCGAACTCAATGTACAGCAGCCTGAGCGACTGATGTCAAATGCCTAGGACATGTGAGTGTTCTCATCTGGACACTCAATGTATTGGAAACACACATGTGACTGAAGCCTGAGGTCATCCTGCAGCAGACGACGTTTACGTCGATAAAGTGATAACTCATGGGCACTAGTAGCAATGGACTGGAGATCACACACCTGCAAGGAAGGCAATGACTCCACACATTTGGCTGTAGATCGGATATCAATAGAAATTATGGGCCCCGATGGCCACCATCGTATATCTGGTATCTCATCATTGGCACCCACAGAAACAAAGGCAAAATCTCGACGTAAACGCTCCATGGAGATATAACCATCATGTATGTCTGATTCACGAACAATTACACCCTCTACGACCAAAGCACAAACAGATTCAACAGGTTGTGATATTGATGGGGAAGACCGGGACATGGTGGAAAATAGGTGGAAAGCGGATAAAAGACGCCTGAATGCTCGTCGCTCAGGCTCATCACGAAGAGCAACCTAACCCGGATTGTTTCACAAGTAATCTTAAAGATCCGCATCCAAGATCACACAACCCATGTCCGAAAGTAGAAACGAAACCCATGTCTGACCTTGTCATTCCCACGAATTAATGCTTTGAATACCTGTCCCTACAGTCCAGGAATAAGGCATAGTAGCAATTAAATTTTGTTTTTGTAACACTCTTCTTTTACACATGCATGGTGCACCTGCCTTGCTGGGAAGGGACTGTAGGATTGCCTCGTTCCTGGCTCTGGCATCCCTTCTTTCAGATCCATGGGGTCCAGGAAGTATGTCTGGACCCTCCACTACAGGCAGGTGTGACTTCAGTTTAGACAAGTGTGTTCCACATCTTCTTGGTTTCACCTTTCACAACTGCAAAGACGAGTTTGCAGCAAACCTTGTCACATGTCACATGCCAGCCTGATGAACAAAGTGAAATACTGTACTATTTCAATTGATTCATCCATTACATATCACAGGCTCAATTGATGAAAATTTTTGGAAGTACAATTTTTGTCACATTGCCTCTCATAATTCATTGGATACTAGTCTATGACACTATGTGCTTGCTGAAATGACAAAAAATTTAGTCATCATGATGTGTCACTTGGAATGCTGATTTGAATTAATTTTTCATCAGATAGACCTTGTCATGTGGCATCACACAGCCTGACAAATCAATTGAAATAATATAGTAGTACAGTATCATCTTGCATGTTCTGGTATCATCATCTTTCCTTCAACTTTACCATATTTACTAGACACAGTGAAAGCATCAGCTTGCCGTGAAACCACTGCCATGGGGTCAGGAGTGTCATGGTTGTTTGCATGAGCAAGATTTTGCAACTCTGCATCTTCACTTTGCAACTCCGGACTTATAGAGATTGCTGAAAACCTGCTGACAAACTCCACATAATGGACCCGGAAACAAATCCTTAAGCCTCAGTGGAACCTTTACTAAGTACATACAACTGGCCGTGTATGAGGTGCATGCCAGCGACTCGCTCGTCGGGAGGCGGGTGGTTTACGGGATCACGGACTGGCGTTCCGGCATTGTTACGAAAAAGGCAAGTTCACCCACGCGCAATGCCCACGCGACTGCCACGAGAGCCGAGAAGTGTCAAGCAACCACGCGAGCGTCGAGATCATCCACATCCAAACAGACCGAATCGACTTAATATTCCTCATCCCCCTCCCCGTATCTCCTCTCTTCCCACACACCTCCCCTCCCCACCTATTTTTCTACCAGGAGATCCGTTTTGATGCTCAATGCGGAGGAGTGTGCCCACGGTACTAGACGAAGGAGCGTCGACGTGGGAGGTTTAGCGCTCGCACTGGAGAACCAGGGTTTGGGACATGGATGGGGCAGTTGGGACCAAGTACAACAAGGAGAAACCCGGTGCGTTCGTTTTTTTGTCAGCAAATCCCCATCTTTATCCACCGTCCCAGATATGCCGAATTGCTCTACGAAATGTACATGCACACGCAGTCGACCGTCACTCACTGTGATACTGATCCGTACGCATGTCTCTGCCCCTCGCTTTCTGCATCCTTGCTTAGTCTCACCTTCCAGCTCTCCGATTGAGATCCCTCCAGAAACCCGCACACGCCTAATTCGTGGCCTTGATAGCTGGCACTTTGAACCTCACAAGCTACCCGACGAAGAGGTTCTGTTCTGCGCGCAGATTCTGTTTGAGAGTTTGTTTCAGATCGAAAACATGCAGTGTGACACGGGGGTTTCTCTCAGTCTGTCTCCCTGTGCCTCGTTACGTTTCAGGCGCCACCTCATGCGTTGTTGACACAGATGACATATCAATCTTCCTTAAGCACCTACGACGTTTATACTGCGGACAGAATTCTTATCACAATTTTCAACACGCCTTGGACGTCTTGCAGGCATGCCAGGCTTTTCTGTGTGCTGCTGGCGCCGTTCCTCCAGCTTCCATCCTCTGCCATGATGCCCCTCCGTGGCAACCGGATAAGAGACAGGACCGGCTGGTGTCCAGCCTTGAAAACATGGATCTCTTTGCACTGTTTATCGCTGCTATTGGCCACGATGTCGGTCACCCGGGCTTTACTAACATGTTCATGGTCAGTCCACCGCGTGACCCAAACTCTGAATCTTCGTTGACCCCTCCCCAGAAAAATGCAGACGCACCTCTATCTGCCGTTTTTGACGGAAAATCAGCTCTGGAACACATGCACTACGCCATCCTCATCCAAGTGATGCGGCACCATGGTCTCGGCAGTCTGCTCGATCGACCGAACGGGGGACAAATATTCCGAAAAACTCTTGCCGGTATCGTCCTCGCGACCGATATGAGCGTTCACTTCGAATTCATGAAGAATTTCGGGTGCCTCGTAGCTGGCAAGGACTGCTCTTTGAGCCACCGCAAACTTTTATTATGCCAGGCACTCATCAAGTGCGCGGATATCAGCAATCCCGTAGGTCCCCGCGACGTCCTCGGCGAAGTGTTTCACTTATTTGTGTTTCAGAGTCGACCGCCGGGAGTATCGCACTATTGGGCGAATGCATTGATGGAAGAATGGAATAGCCAAGCGTCGCTGGAGAAGCTGTGGCAGCTACCGCCCTCAGTACAGCCTTCGGAGACTCCTATAGCTCAAGTCCGAGGGCAGATCTTCTTCATTGGCACGTTTGCAAAACCCCTTCTGGATATTACAGCGCAAGGGATCCCAGGTCAGAAAGAGCACCACTTCATTCGACCATTTTGATGCTCATTTTGATGCTGACTGTATCCTAAGAAATGCAACGGTTCGCTGATCAATGTACCTCGAATCTCGCGATGTGGGAGGCTCGCCTCGAGTTGCCGTCCACGAACGAGAGGCCTCCTTCATCCCCCGAGAAGGCAACGCCTACCCGATCGCCGGAAGATTTTCTGACATCTTTCCCCCTCACACTTCCCACATTTGTCCTGACTTATCAAGACGACCACCAGCCCGCCGGAGAGTGGCATACATATTCGCCCTCCTCGCCCTCACCCTCCTCGTCTTCGTCGTCTGAGGCAATACCCGACAATCTACTCGGAGACCAGCTTTCTCCACCTGCATCGCCCTCGCCATCCGTTGGTTCGACATCGTTCGTCCTAGCTCCCCGGTCCTCGTCATCGAGCCTTCGCACGAACTCTTCCACTACTGGAGCCGCGGCGGCGATGCGTGCTGCCTATGAAGCTGGCGTACGCAAGAAGCGTAGTTTCTACAATCGGTACTCGTGGAGTGCGGACCTGAGCCCAGTATCTTCGATGGCAAACCTGCATGCGGCCCTTCCCAAGGCAATTGTGGCCAATACCATACCCGTCGATGCGCCGAGTTCGCCTTGCGTTGGCGTTGGCGTAGCTGGTTCACTCGAGGAAAGGGTATCTTGCGTAGTCGGCTCGGTTCAATGACAATGGTATCACGATCTCTGTATGTACGCATTGGGCGCATCGGACGTTTGGGGATGACTAGGATCAACTTGGCCTCAGTCTATGATCGGAATTCGGAAGAAGGTCGGGCCATTTCTGTCATTCTTTTTCTTTCTTTCTTTTTGAAGGTTTAACTTAACCCAACGTAACCTTTCCTTTCATCTTGTGCGGCATCGACACCATTCGGCTTTTCCTCTGTTGTTTTGCATAGTGATTTTGCGTATTTCCTTGATTCAGCACTCCATGTATCATTGTCATTGTCTTTAAGTAATGATGAAGTATTATCAGCACGACGGTCGCTTTTCCGATCCATTTGTAGTTTGAAACAGGGACACGACATCCAGTAATGATACAAGATTGCCGAATGCGAGTGAGAGGGGGAGGTTCGTGATCAAGCGGCTCTCCTCTCGATCTTCTCCAAAAACCGAAGGAGCGCCGCGATCACTTGTTCCGGTGCCTCCTGTTGTACCCAATGGCCCGCACCCTCGATCAGCACAACATCATCCTTCTGCATCCCAAAGAGACATTTCATCTTGTCAATAGCTCCAGGCTTCTGATACACTCCCCAATCGCGCGCACCCGAGATGAAAGCCGCAGGAACGCAAGGCTTCCGCCCTGCAAGTGCGATAAGCTCATCCACCCGTTCCGCTGGCGGTGGTGAAAGCGCAGATCGATAATAATTCAATCCGCCCTGGAAACCAGTGCGAGCGAACTCTGATGCATACACCCTGCCAGCCTTGGCATCTTCCAGGGGCCAGGTAAAACGAGGATGCTGGCTGGCATGCCGCTCGATGATCTGCCGCATGTTCTCGTGTGCTGTCATGACGTAGTACTGTGGAAGTGTAGCCAGATCACGGGCGATCGCGTCGATCGTCGGAGATGGGTTGGATGCAGAGGGGAGTGGACGTGTTGTGTTGCCCTCCCACGCACCGCTCTTTATGTGATAGTAGCCGCCAAGAAATTGGAAGAGATCTTCTTGACAATCTCCAAGCATGTCTGTATTCGCATCGCGTGTGGAGAAGTAGGCGGTATAGTGCTTCCGAGGTGGGGTGAGAGTCGTGAGGGACATGCAGATGGCCTGCACGAGCGTTGGCAGGGGATGGTCCTTCGCAGTTGGGTTATCAGCTGAGTCGCTGGGATTGAGTGGAGGGAGAGGTTGTGGCCGTTCTATCCCAGCAAAAGGAGCGCTCATGAAAACGACGGAGCGGAAGATCTCTGGGTGAGCGATAACGCAGTGGCCAGCGATCAGGGATCCGAAATCGTGACCCACGAGCACGGCAACGGAGTCGTGTCCGAGGGCCTTGATAAGGGAACAAACGTCTTCGACGATGTTAAGGGGATGGAACGACCCGATTGTGTCGTCGTACTGTATCTGTTTGGGCGTCTCGTCGCGCTCTGCGACGGTGTGACCGTACCCTCGCAGATCTGGTGCAACGACATGACAGCCTCCACGGGCTGCCGAAAGTGGGCCAAGGACCTTACGCCATGAAAATGCAAGTTCTGGAAAGCCGTGCAACAGGAGGACCAAGGGAAGCGAGAGTGGCTCGCTTATGACATCCGGGAACGCCTCGATGAAGTGGGTTCGTAAACCGTCCCGATCGTCAAGGGTTATGATACGTGAGCGCAGTGTGCATTTGGGGTGAACCGGAATGGAGTCCTGGAAATGATGTAGATCCATGGGAGTACTTGGTGGGAGGGCACACCGTTGTCGACCTGCCACTGCCACTGCCAGGCTGCGGAGTGGGCTCGGGATTCATAGCGCTAAGCGCACATACTTGCCCTTGTGGGAAAGCATCTGGTGTTCAAATGCGGTTATGTGAAACGAATGGCCCCTTTTTAACGTGACATAAAGCGTGTGCATATCTAACCTTCTCGTGGAGTCAGAAGGCAGAAATAAATCGAGTACGTAGGGTAACAACCAGTGTGCTAGAGAACGTCATACTTGATGGATTTATATCTCTGATTGTATTGGATGACAGGATTCAGAGGTGGGTCTCCAACGTGCAACGAGGCTGCCCTGAATGCGTGCTTCGTCTGCGATTGAGTGTATGATGGAACGAGGCACTGAAAGAAGGGTGCATTAACGGGGTTCTGGGCTGAGCTGAGCGGCCAAGCTGGCTTAGCGAGACGGGGAGAAGCTAATATTTCCCCGTTGTGGAGCTATGCAAGGCAATGCGGCCCCACTTGAACTCCAAGCAAGCAAAACGGTGCCCAGGCGACGGGGGCGAACGCGATCAACCAGGCAATCAAATTTGCTAAATCAGGAGGCGTGCGTTTGGAGTTATTTGGCCCTCGACCCAGGATGGGACTACTTAAACTCACTCCTTGTTCTTCTCCCATCTTCATCCCCTCCGTCGACGACTCCTGATACGCCCTCACAACAAAGTACGTGCCCCCCCACATCGGATCGGCGGTTTCGTTTTAAGCCCGCTCATTCTCCCCTAGACTCATTCTAGACCGTCGCAATGTGTGGAATCTTTGGTTACTGCAACTTCCTGAAGGACAAGGTATGTCGTCCTGCACTCTATATGCGCACAGCGTGTACCGCCGTGGTATGTCTACGCATGTATGCGCGTCGCGACATATATCCCCGCAGCACGCTATTGTTATGTGCCGCAATTGCTTTATTTGGTAGTCATTTCGGTATCTGATGTGACGTCTGTAGGATCGCAAGGAACTCCTCGAGATTCTTTGCAATGGACTTGCTCGTCAAGAGTATCGTGGTTATGACTCGGCAGGTCTCGGTATCGATGGCGATAAACCAGGCCAAATCGTGTATTTCAAGGAGGTCGGCAAGGTCGCTGGCTTGCGCAAGCGTATCGCCGAATCAGACATCGATACTTCAAAGGTTTTCGCTTCGCAGGTCTCCATTGCCCACACACGTTGGGCCACCCACGGACCTCCCTCGACCATCAACTGCCACCCCATTCGCGCTGGTACCAGCGATGAATTCATTGTCGTCCACAACGGTATTGTTACCAACGCCGCTGCCCTCAGAGAGGTTCTGCAGAGACGCGGGTACAAGTTCGAGTCGGACACTGATACCGAAGCTGTCGCTATCCTCACGAAATACGTCTGGGACTCGCAGCCCGACAAACGCATCACGTTCGTTGCATTGATCAAGACTGTCTTGAAGGAGCTGGAAGGCTCCTTTGCCTTTGTCTTCAAGTCCGTTCACTTCCCCAATGAGATCGTCACCGCTCGCCGTGGTTCTCCCCTGCTTATCGGTGTCAAGACCGATAAGAAACTCAAAGTTGACTTTGTCGATGTCGAGTTTGCTGGTACGGACGCCGATACCAAGGCTGTCGACAGTCGTAAGCGTACTTGTTGATCTTACCACTGTCATGAATGCTCACCGACACATAGTTCAACCTCCCACGTCCCCCACCTCTCGTCTGGCACCGCCTACCGTAGGCCCCAAGATTTCTCGCAGACACTCTCGGAACTTCATTTCCGATGATGGGACTCCTCAGCCCATCGAGTTCTTCATTGCTTCGGACGCGTCTGCCATTGTCGAGCACACCAAGCGTGTTCTTTACCTCGAAGACGATGACATTGCACGCATTGCTGATGGCCAACTCCATATCCACCGTCTCCGCCGCAATGAGGGTCAACCCGATACCCCTGCGACACGTAGCATCGAGACTCTGGAGATTGAGATCGCTGCGATCATGAAGGGCAAGTTTGATCACTTCATGCAGAAGGAGATTTACGAACAGCCGGAGTCTGTCGTGAACACCATGCGTGGGCGTGTCAACTTTGACGATCACAAAGTCATGCTCGGTGGTCTTCGATCTTACCTCCACATTATGCGTCGTGGCCGTCGCATCGTGTTTTGTGCTTGCGGTACAAGTTATCACTCTGCTTTGGCGACGCGTGCCATCTTCGAGGAATTGACGGAGATTCCTGTTAGCGTCGAACTGGCCTCTGATTTCTTGGATCGTAAAACGCCAATCTTCCGTGATGACGTCTGTATCTTCGTCAGCCAAAGTGGCGAGACAGCCGACAGCATTCTTGCTTTGAAGTACTGCCTTGAGCGCGGGGCCCTCTGTGTTGGTGTTGTCAACACTGTCGGTTCTACCATCTCTCGCGAAACGCACTGTGGCATTCACATCAACGCGGGTCCTGAAGTCGGCGTTGCATCAACCAAGGTACGAACGAGTTTGCCATTTTGTTTGACCATCTCTCACTCGATCCACAGGCGTATACTTCCCAGTACATTGCATTGATGCTCATGGCACTGCAATTGTCTGAAGACCGGATTTCTTTCACTCCCCGTCGCAATGCCATTATCGATGGTCTCCGAGCCCTTCCAGGTCAGATCAAGGCGGTACTTGCCCTTGATAACAGCCTTCGAGAACTTGCAACTGGGGTTCTCGCCAACTCCAGGAGTCTGTTGCTGATGGGTAGAGGTTACCAGTAAGTCCATGTTCGTCGTATCCTGATGGGTCATGCTCAGATCAACCGTAGGCACGCCACTTGTTTGGAGGGAGCCCTGAAAATTAAGGAAATCAGCTACATGCACTCGGAGGGTATCCTCGCTGGCGAACTGAAGCACGGACCCCTGGCCCTGATCGACGAAAACATGCCTGTGATTATCATCATGACGCAGGATTCGTTATATCCCAAGGTTCAGTCAGCCTTTTCACAAATCACCGCTCGCAAAGCCCAGCCCATCGTCGTATGCAACGAAGGCGATGACGGCATCAAACAGGGTGCGAAAACTATCCGTGTGCCCAAGACCGTGGACGTTTTGCAAGGGCTCCTGAACATTATTCCCTTGCAACTTCTTAGTTACCACTTGGCTATCAAGAATGGCTTCGATGTTGACTTCCCGAGGAACTTGTGAGTATAAACACATTGTTTCATTGATTATTTGCTGATTGTCGTCTTCAGGGCCAAGTCTGTAACGACCGAGTAAACTCGAGGTAGATACCATTTTTACGCATAGCATCAACAATACTATGGACTTTTACACTCGCTACTGTAACACGGACACGTTTTTGGTAGTGGATGATGGACTCTTTGGCATCAATGCCTGGTTGGACGGTTTCTCCCCTCGCTCGAAAAAAAAAATACATTGCCTCCCTTTCCGCTGATCGTATTTTATGTACGTGGTTTTTGTATGCGTCTTCTCGTGCTAGTCATGAACTATACCAGGTCCCCATTGTGCACCTGGTTGGCGTGTTGTCGCAATCGAAATGCGGTTACCCAACCCTTTGGCCTCTTTTGTTGACTTGAGGATGGCAAAAGCAATCACAGAGAACTACCGCTGATACGTCCATGGCACATAAGTTATCCCAAGGGATATCAACTTCTCAAAACACGGGACCAGATGGATGAGACGAATACTCGTACTTCTGATCAAGTTCGAAGCGCAGAAACATATGCAGAGGGAGTTGGAGATTCGGACTGTTTCTTTCGTTACGTGCTGAACATTTTGTGCATCAATGGCAGCATCAGGTGCGTATAGCATCGCCTGCTACTCCATAACCCCCTAGCCACGCGTCGTCGTACGTCGTCAAAGAGGACAAGGACGCGTGCTCGACGCGGATGGATCTTCGTCATCGACCAACGGCTCTATCTGACACCGCCACCTTGACAGCTCGCTCCGTCTCTAACGCGTGGAGCATCAACACCCATCAAGGGACGGCGTGAGCGGGAGATCGCACTACTGGAAGGCTCCCGCCCGTCATCGGGAACAAGATCATATCGGGATCGTATCGCTCTTGTTTACAGGCATCATACCAAGCGAAGCGGAGGAACGCGGACAAGTAACGCGGAGGGGGACGGAAGAATGCTGATGCCGGAAAGATCAAAGCGGGTGGTTCAGGTAGGTCTACGGTAAAAAAAAAAAAAAAAAACGTATGCGGCCAAATTGAGTGGAAAGAACCCGAACTATTAGAACCGACCGAGTGACGATGGTCATTTGCAGAAGTCAAACCGTCTATAGAAGGAAATGTAGCCGTTCTCGTTCACGCTACTAGTCAGCTGGTGGATGATAAAGATCCCAAGAAGTGCGTATATCCTCGCGTCGTATGAAGAGCCTACATTATTTCCTTTCCCGTATCCCCCCAGCCTTCATCTTTTCCTCGTTCTCCTTCGCCCTCTCTCTTGCTGCTTGGTCTCTCAAGAGTTCACCTTCCCGCCTCCATTCTCTCCTCTCGAATGCATCATACTCCTCCTTTGTATCTACCCATCGTTCTTGGACGTCCTTCACACTCCCTGCCATCGCCCCTGCTGCAGTTGTGAATAATGGGTAGAAATTTGGTCGAGCAGAAGCAGGTGCAGAACTTGAATCGACAGTGCCTTCGGGTGCATGAGCATCTTTCGGAGGGACGAAAATGTAACCTGTCGCCCGGTCGATGACGCGGGACAGGTGCACCATCGAATTCTTGTCCTTGATGTATGTGAATAAGCAGGTCATGTCACAGAAGAGAAGGCTCACCTCAACGGCGAGCGTTTCAAACCCGACAAGACTGTAATCTTCGATCACAGAAACTAGCGCCATGTTCAGCGCCGTAAAGCGTGGCGAGGTCGTATTCAAGGCGTTCTCTAGATAAGATAGATCTTGTACCTCGGTGTAGAAATCGAGATTAAAGTCTGAGCGCTGTTAGCGCGTCCACACGAGGTGGGGAACCACGTACCGAGATCGCCATACTGAGAGAGAATGTCGATTTTAGAGAGTACGTTGATATGAGGCAACTCGAGCTGGAGCATGGTGCGAAGGGAGAGGAGGAGGACAGACACGTACTTGGCGGGGTCGGTGACGTAGTGGGCATCACATAGATGAACGGCTGCCAGCTAACCAGGGATCGCAGCTCGCAAAGTAGTGGTATGACAGACGTGATCACGCACCCTAAATCCGACCTTGGACAGTTTCTGGATGATGTGCTTCAGAGACGGGTGGATTGTTCCCAGCTCGACTTGTCCGGGGATATCAAACAGGACGTAGGCGTCTGGCCCCAGTTCGCTCAATCTCGCTTCCAGCCAGTCAAGATTTGCTTCGAGGTATTCCATACAGTACAGCATGCCGCCATTGGGGCCCAGTCCATGGGCGTCCATCACGTCTTGGAGGGTGATGAGCGAAGCGATGTCGATAGCACAGGGATATGGGATGTTATCGTTGGCAGGGTCTAGGTTGACGATGGAGATGGGACGCCCGAGAGCGGTGAACAGCTGATATTTTCCATAGCAGTAGGTCGATTTTCCGCTTCCTGGTGCGCCGCAGACGATCTCGCCGAATGGCATGGCTTGTTGGGTCAGAGCGACGTTTCCTTTTTCACACAATCTACGACAGATTTCCGATCTGAGTTCATATAATCATGCACATTTCTCGGTGTCCCTTCGTGTCATGTTTACCTGCAACATGTTCCAGGAGAGCTAACCTTCAGGGGCTGAAACTGGTACAGACTTTGATTGATTAGTACTCGGAGTGTGAAGTTGGGATTGATTGGAAGTCCGCTGCTCTACTTTCGCCTTTGACCTCGACCAACACTTTTATACCTTTCTTTGCTTGCAATGACTCCCCCCAAGGCTAACAGACAGAGAGTCTCCTATGCAGTAATGACCTCCTTTCAAACACACGGCAGCATATTCATGGCGCGTTTCATAGCGTCTTCGAGGCTCAGATGGTGCTTGGCTTCATGACCGTGCACCCCTGTCCTCCGCAAAGGCAAACAACGCAAGTGCTCCAGCAACAGCTTCCAACAATGCACCGAACACGAAGCTCGTCGTATCCAATCTTCATTATGAAATTACGCCTAAAGACTTGGTGGTGAGCCACTCAACCTCTTGGAATTCTTTTTTTTTCGTCGCTAATATACTCAAAAGTCCATATTTGGACAGATAGGCACGCTCGTTCGCGAGCCACTGATCAGGGTACGATGGTTCCGAATTCGAATGCATACAGTCACGTCGCCCCGTCCGGTCTCTGCTGTCGTGGTCCCATTGCTGCGGACAAAGTTGGGGTTTCAATGATCGCTTTCGCTTCTAGCTCTTGACTAGGCATGAACTCCAAACTGAACCTGAAAAATCACGTTTTGCTTTTAAAGTATGATCGCAGCGGTCGCTCCTCTGGTGTTGCCATCATCACGTACGAAAATACGGCGGAGGCGACCCGTGCAAAGAATGATTATGAAGGAAAACTCGCAAAAGGTTTGTGCGCTTCGTCTTGGTATTGCCTCTGGTGTATCGTTTTGACTTTGATCCTCAGGACAGCCGTTGGAAATTGCTTTCGACACTGCTCCAGTTCGACGTCTCCGGTCTTCAAGCGCGGCGGGTGTATCGACTGCTTCGTTGTTGAACAGAATTGAGCGACCTTCGCTTGCCGAGCGCCTGGAACATGGCGAAGATAGGAAACGGTTGGCGATGTATGTCTTTTTCTATCCACGGTCGTAACGCATAGTCACGCTATATGCATGTAGCAGGGGAGGGCCTGTTCGAGCAAGACCTCCCCGGCCTTCAAGAGGCGGTGCTGCACCAAGGTCACAGGCTGGTCGACCGACCCGTCCGAAAGTTAAAAGTGCAGAAGAACTGGATCGAGAGTTGGATGTCTTTATGGCAGATGAGGGCAAGGACGCGCCTGCAGATCCAGAGTCGGTGAAGGTCGCGGAGGTCGTTGCGGCGGTGCAGGATGTGGAAATGGCGTGAATGTTTCCGCTTTGAGTTTCGAGATATGATACACGTATTTATGTAGTTTATGACAAGGGACGTCTTTCTAGTATGGCGTCAGTCCGTTTCAACGGTTGACGGTTTCTGACTCTGAAACTCGGTTGTACATTGACCACAACATGCATCGGTGCTTGAAGATCGTCGAGGTACAACGTGCCATCTTCCGAGAGGTCCTCCTCCAATTCAAAGGCTCGGCTACGCTAGCCAGAATAGCGCGCACTTGTCGAGCTTTCAATAGCGCTGCCCTCGATGCGTTGTGGGAGATGTTGGATTCTTTCGTGTACCTCATCCAATGTCTTCCTCGGGATCTGTGGAAAATTGAACCCGACAGAAGGATGGTATGTCCTCGCTTTCTCCAGCGGCTATTCGGACTGATCCGGTCAGATATTCCAACGCCCCATGTCGCTAAGGGACTGGGAAATCTTCTTCAAATATTCCTCCCGTGTACGGACTTTGTTTCAGTCTGTCGGACCAGAAATCCTGACAAAGTGCTCGAGTCTGGGCGACGATGTCATTTTCGCCCTCTCCAATCCCCCGGCTTACGGTCCTCTCCTCCCGTACTTAAAAGGGCTCTTTTGGGACAAACCAAACAGAAAGTACGCATCGCTCCTGCGTTTGCTGCTGACTCCTTCTCTCGTCACTCTCTCGCTTTCTTTTTGTGCACTGCGCTCCCCCGAGGTATCGATCCTGACTTGCATCGGTACTGTGTGTCCGTCGTTGAAGAGCCTCTGCATTGTCTCGCACAAACCATTCGCCAACGTTCTTGATGCCAAAGGCGAGAAAGTTCTATCCGAGGCACTCCTGTACCTTAATTCATTGGAAACACTCGCGTGCCCCGCGCTCGACGAAGCCGCGATTGTCCACCTCTCCCACCTCCCTCGCTTGGTTGATCTCTCGATGGAGCTGCAGCTCGATTTCCAACTAGAAACAGTGAAACCCCTTTTGGCACCGCCTGCGTTCGCGTCCCTGCTGTCGTTGACGCTGCATGCCAGCGCACTCTCGACTCTGACTTCGCTCCTGGAACACATGCGCTTCAAGCCGCGCAGCATATCGTTTATCGTGGCCAGCACACCGACCCCGGACGCGCTCCGTCTATTCTTCCTTGCACTGTCGAGCGCCTGCGACCCTGAGCAGCTCTGTCGTATCTCGTTGACCACGTCCAGTGAACGGCAACACATTGTCATACCTCAACAAGTCTCCCTGTCAACGTTCCAGTCCCTCCTCGCGCTGCCCAACATAGAGATGTTCGAGTTCGACGCGCCGTGCAACGTTGCCCTCGACGACGACGCGATGACGACCTTGACGAAACACTGGCCAAAGTTGACCGTGCTCTCGTTCAACGCGAAATCAGGCTGGGGCATCACATCGCGCGTGACTCCCCAGGGGCTGGTCACGCTGCTCTCTGGCTGCGAGACGCTCCTCGAGTTTGCGCTAGCCGTCGACTTTTCCGAGGTCGACGGGCCGCACGTCGAGATTTCAGACTCACGTCCGGGGCAGGGGGCTATCAACATCCATTGTTTGACTGCGAATTTTGTGACATCGACCATCAACTTTCCGATCACGGTTGCTGCGTTTCTGAGCGACGTGTGTCCCGAGGTAGAGGCGGTGAAGTCGTCGTGGAATCACAGCACGCTCGGTACGGATCCGGAGATGGATCTGGATGCGGACGAGATGGACGTGTACCGGGAGCGGTGGGAGGAAGTGGAGAATTTGCTTCCTGCGTTCAGCGCGGTGAGGAGGCAGTGCATGGAGCGGGCGAATAGGAAGGCAAGGGAGGAGCTTAACGCGAAGTGTTGAGCGTGCGGTGAGTGGGGGATGACGACCAGGGCAAGAGCTTCGTGATGAGCATCTCGAGACGGAGCAGACCTGGTGACATGAAGAGCATTACCAGATTCGCAGACGGACGTCCTCTTTCTCGGGGAGTGGTTTTCTGGCCACTGTGGCCCTCATCGCGCAACTCAGCATGCACTTTATTCCAGCGAGCGTTGGCGACTTGTATGAATAAAACGAGGTGAATCATGAATGTCGACGTCAATGCTGACTTTGAGTTCGTCTTTCAGAGCTGAAACAACGGCCACAAGACCGGCATGTAAGCGTTGTCACCTGGGACGCCACCTAGGTCGACCAATATTCCGAGCGTCGGAACGCGGCCACATTCTTGCTGTGCCGAATGGCTGTTGGTTTATCAAACGCTAAACGGCTTCAAAGTGTTCGGGACAGAGCACAGCCATGCCATCGGCTTTTTTTTAGAGCGAAGTCGCACAAGGTCACACGAAATAGCCGATGCGGCGGCGCGGGATGGTTGCTGGATGGCCCGCATCGTCTTGGAAATCTCGGAGAATGATGGAGACGCCCACGCCCAACGTTGACGTCACCGTGTGTAGCGTGAGCCGCGGATTTCAACGGTCGATCAGTTGCCAAGATCTTCCTCCGAGTCCACGCATGAGCCGCATCTGGCAATTTCGTTGGGGTCGACTCCCGCGACGCTGAACCTCCGTCAGGCCATTAAACAATTCCCAGCCTCGTCGGAAATAAGCTTATCCTTCCACTCAGTCTCTTGGCAGACGGGGCTTCTTTTGCCACTTATCGTCTCCGAGGCGCATCATAATATCAAGTTATTCGTTTGTTTCAAACTTATCTCTTTCCCTTCTAGTCCGGTTTCGTCCCAATTGTACTTTCGACTTCCTGTACTCATTTGATTCGTGTCCAACGAACAAGTGTAGACCGCATCGGTCGGCGACAGGACGGTCATCAATCTTGGAAAGTAAGTGGGTGGCTAGGATCGTGTGAGCTGCAGCTGCCTAGATGCCGTCGCCCGTCAGTTTCGAGGTGGGTCTGGCTATATGCGCGTACCGCATATCGTAACTGGCCATCAGCTCGGAGGCAAGTCCCCCCGTCGTCATTGACCCCCAGATGCGATCTCAAGACGGTGGCGAAACGAATCGTGAAGGACAAACGCAGGACAAGGCCTGCGTTGCGCCAGGCTATGTTCTTGTGCAGGAAGACGCTCAAGGGGTGGTCGTCCAGGCACTCAAAGAAGCGTTCGTTCCCACTGGTTATCTACCCACAGCATCTATATTCGACAGACCCTCGTTCCCTTTGGGCATGACGAGTTTTATGCGAATGGTGCACTTGCGTCGCCTGATCTGGGTCATTTATTAACAAGCGTCACTTTGATCGAACCGAATGCCTGCTAGACAAGACGTCCGGAAACATCGCATTGGTGGGCAAACAGACGAGTCCAGGTTACTCATTGCGCCCACTGTCATCAAAGGTGTGTGAAGGGCGACGACTCGTTGATGACTGAGTAGGTCGATGGTTAGAGGAAGCGGCAGAATACTAATTGGACGGGACAGAGAACTGTTTGGTCCACCGTGACTGCTTCCGATAGTACCCGCCGAGGACGTCGATGCGTTATGTCGATCAAAGAGCCTGCGTTTTCCTGATCATTTCCTTGCGTAAGTGAGGGAAGAATCCTGGTTGAGCAATATGTTTGCATGCGACTCCCGCCCCGCCCTTCGCCAGCGCCTAACGCCAAGAATGGGCGCAAGGCTAGACGTAGTTGACATGAGGTTCGTCGATTCTTTACTTATCTCAATTGAGTCCGCGTCAACATCCAGAACGGGTTTTTCTGACACCGCAGACAGTACCCAAGGTTGGAAGAGACGTACAGCTCCGGGGCTCGGCGCACCGTCATGCACCGTGTAGAACAGAAGCCATTCTAGTATGTAGCAGACGCTACGATTCCACCCCGGACCGTATCAACGGGTTTCATAATTCATAGCCTTCGTTATGACTCCCGTTGCAATGTCTGTCACCCCATCCTGTCACGATGTTTCCCATGACTTACCTTGTGTTTTGCTGTGCCAGCAGAGTGCCTGGGGCTTCAAGTAGTATGTCATCAATCTTGAGGACGTCACGGTATCAGAGACCAAAAGCTGCCATTTGTTCACTCACTATTCCTCTTGCCTGCAGAATTCGGCGCAGGTGGTGCACACTAATATGGAGAACTTGTCACCGTCAGGTTAATCATAAGATAACTTCCCGTGGGGTTCAAGTGAGAAGCTGCCGCGATGAGGTTGCCGACCTGAGCGACGGTATCACTAAGATATATCGAAACTTATCTCCACGCTGCCGCCGATCTGTATCTCCCTCATTCAACCCCAAACCAATCAGCTTTGTTCCGGTATTATCCTCCACCTGTAGCACACACTTGGCTCACAAGTTCGAACCCCGATTTACTATGACTTGGAAGTGACGTGGCAAGAAGCGGTGCATTTCAACTTGAAGGATTGCGAGGAGCACGTAGACTGTGCAAATACTCGTACTGCGTGAAGCCATACATTGTCACCGTGGTGTTCTGCCGACTGCCCATTTCATCTCGGACGTTTTGCAGTTTGGATTATCCTTCGGAATTCCCTCCGCTTAGCCGTGTACCTTACATTGACAATTGGTCAGCGACAAGTCAAATAAGTCATACATGTAGGTTGTGCTACTACAACACCCATCCTGTTAGTTATCATTATCATTCATAGCCAACAGACATGTCCACCGAACCTGCGTACACTCCTCTCGAACAGATTTCCCAGGTCCGTTTGTCCTCTTTCTAGCTCGGAGCTGCATCAGACGAAATAATTTTATCCATTCCTAGATCCATGCCGACCTGCGGAAGAGTTTCAGAGCTGGCAAGACAAAGTCCATCGCAGCTCGCAAGACGCAGATCCTCCAGCTCGCCTACCTCATTCAGGACAACTTTGATCGTTTCCAACAGGCCATGTCGCAAGACCTCGGTCGTCCTTCGCTCGAGAACGCCTTGTGCGTTTCAACAGGTTCATCGTCACGCTAATGCCCTCACTGACTGCCACGTATGTGCTTGTCGATTCCGCAGCCTCGAGCTCAACTCGACAATCAGCGACTGTAAGATTGCCCACGACCGTGTCGCCACGTGGGCGCGCACAGAAAAGGCGTCTTTCAACATCAACTTTGCCGCGTTCAACCCGGTCATTCGAAAGGAACCCAAGGGCGTCGTTCTCTCGATCACCCCGTTCAATTATCCAGTATGGTTGACCCTAGGTCCCATGGTACGTCTTTTTTGCCCCGCGTACTCACTCCTTCATCCCCGTTTTGACGGCGTGACTTGGCGCGTTAGGTTGGCGCTATCGCGGCGGGTAATTGTTTCGTGCTCAAGCCATCTGAGCTGTCGCCTGCGACCAGCGGACTGATTGCTGAGCTTATTCCCAAGTATATGGATCCTGACGTCGTGCGAGTCGTCATGGGGGCTATTGCTGAGACGACCAAGGTAATGCCTTTCATTGAGACTGTTGGAGACGTGGTTTACTGACCTGATGACTCGCAGCTTTTGGAACTGCCCTGGGATCACAGTACGTGTCTTCCTCTTCGCGTTGGAACTAGCGTCTGAACGCAGTGGCAGTTTTGTACACTGGAAACGGGCGGGTGGCTAAGGTCGTGTGTGCAGCGGCTGCCCAGACGTTGTCGCCCGTCAGCCTCGAGGTAGGTCAGAGTATATGCGCCTTCCAGAGTATATGGTGACCGTCCGTCAGCTCGGGGGAAAGTCTCCCGTCGTCATTGACCCCAAATGCGATCTCAAAATGGCGGCAAAACGAATCATGTGGGGCAAGTGCGCCAACGCAGGACAGACCTGTGTTGCGCCGGACTATATCCTCGTTCAGGAAGACGCTCAGGACAAGATCATCCAGGCGCTCAAGGAGGCGTATGTCGCATGGTCGCATGTCCACAATTTGTGTCGTTGATGGTGTTCTTTCAGGCACGACGAGTTTTACCCGAATGGCGCCCTTGAATCGCCGGATATCTGTAGTATCATCAACAAAAGGCACTTTGATCGCGTCAAGGGTTTGCTCGACAATACGGCTGGGACGATCGCGTTCGGCGGTCAAAAAGACGAATCCAGATTATTCATTGCACCCACGGTCGTCAAAGGGGTGAAGGGCGACGACTCGTTGATGAGCGAGTAGGTCGACGATGTGAGAATGCGATCAAATGCTGACAGGATGGGACAGGGAATTGTTTGGTCCTCTGCTTCCTGTAGTACCTGTCAAGAACCTCGATGCGGCGATTGAATTCATCAACGACAGGTATGCATTGCCGAGTTGCATATAGTCGTCATCGTGATTTTGGCTGCAGAGACCATCCGCTCGCGCTGTACGTTTTCTCGCAAGACGCCAAGTTCAAGAACAAAGGCAAGTAACCCGGTCGGGTCCGACGTGTCGTATGACTGACATAGCTATCTAGTTTTCGACAACACACAGAGTGGTTCGGCCATCGCCAATGAAACGCTACTTCATTGCGGCGGTGGGTAGTGGTTTTCTTGTGGACCGTGTTTGGTCTGACGGATTGGTTTCTTAGCTGACGGCCTCCCGGTTGGTGGTATCGGACCGAGTGGAAGTGAGTATCTCTCTGATTGGTGCGCTCATGGATCTCGAATACGAATTCGGCTTAGCTGGTAGTCACGGGCGCAAGTTTACCTTTGATCTGTTCACTCACCAGAGAGCTTCGCTCGACTCACCTTGGTGGTACGTGTGATGCTGTGTGGTGTGCTTACTAGACTAACGCGGCAAAATGCTCAGGATTGACATGATACTGGGATCAAGATTTCCCCCTTACACCGTAAGTCCATTGTTTTAGTTTTAGGATGCACGTTGTAGTGATCGTTTACCCCATCAGTCGAAGAAAGAATCCTGGTTGAAGAACGTGCTTGGTACTGGGCTCCCTCGGCGCCCTCTGCCTACGCCTATCCGCAGCTCCGAGGACCAGAACAAAGTGAATTTCGTTTCTCACAGCTTGGATGCGAACTTATTGAGCCTAAGTCTGATACAAGCAGGTAATCAATATCAGTGGAGGTCACATGTGGATAACCTTGGGCTGTTTGTTGGTGATCGTGGTTGCATTGAGACAGGAAGAGCTGTCACATTGGTTAAAGGGTCTTACCAACGCGTAGGCTGTTCGAACCATTGTGTATCTGTCTATCTATTATGCATATGGAACTTGCTTATTTTAGTGGATGAGACGTGATATAATGCGTTAGGCCTCGTAATGTTCAAAGCGGTCTCCATTTCCCTCCCCTCTGGTCAAAAGCGACGAACACAATAGCATTGACTCTATGGTCTCCTCCATGACGTCGCTCTATCTTCTTCCGATTCGGATGTGTGTGATCCCCGCGAAGGCGTTCTGCCGTGCTTCTGGTTATGCGCATGCCATGCCTGCGCCTTGCGCTGTTTGCGCGTCCGCAAGACCTCGGGTGCGGTCGCGCGCAAATGGGCGTCAATGTGATCCTCGGAGAGCTTGGATAGGGGGGAACACGAGAGGAGGAGAAGCTCTGCGGGGGTGTAAACGCCCGGTATGGCTGAGGACACTGGTGACGTCAGCGATCGAAATTGGACAAGCTATACAAAGATACGTACCTGGACGGTGCACGAGCATGGGCGAAAATGAAAATGGCGAGATGGAGATGCTCGTTGAAGGGGAGGGCGAGGGTGTCCGAGAAGAAGAACTAGATGTGTACGAGCCCGGAGAGCGTCTGTGTACTGGAACGTACACGCGAGAAGGGATTGGGATCGGAGAAGACATGCTGGTGAGGGTGAGTCATGTTCAGCTCTCCAATTTATATGACGAGGTGGTGCAGTGCAGTAGCTGGTGTGGCCGAGAATGTTCTGTGCCGTACTCGGACATTCACACCGAAGCTGACGTGAGCGGTGATGCGATTCGTGTCATACTATAACTAATCCACGTATCAAAGCACATAAAGTCTCA
Source organism: Leccinum uliginosum (assembly GCA_038091455.1). Lineage (NCBI taxonomy): Eukaryota > Fungi > Basidiomycota > Agaricomycetes > Boletales > Boletaceae > Leccinum > Leccinum uliginosum. The sequence goes on from JBBPOM010000025.1 coordinate 37,611, forward strand.
GGCGTCAACAAAAGTCTTGACATTCTCTAACCATCTCACGTATTCCTGTACAATAAAAATCAGCCGCAGTCACTTCAGCAGCACGTCATCCATACGCACCTTTTGTTCCTTGTATTCGGAGTACTCGGGAATGAATGTCGCAAGGCCCTCGTTTACGCCCCGCTCGTTCAACCACTTTTCAAACTCTTCCTGAACAACCACGTCCAACGTGTCAAACTGTGGACCAATGTACAGCCCACGCCGCTTCCAGTCCGCCTCCGCAGTCAGTTCGGTACCGAGCGCCCCGTCGGGGTAGAACGAGATGTTGTCCACGAGGAAAGCCCCCTCTTGACACATCGTGTCGACGTTGAGCGATCCCTTGGCGTTGTCCTGTGCCCAGCCCGCTCGTTACCGCAACGTCACCCTCAACACGAAACAAGACCGACCTTGGTGACCGCAAACGACACCCGTGTGGGATATGACTGACTTCGGTCCTCTTCCCCACTGTCCTCGTCCTGGGTAAACTCGGACTCTTCCTCCGCATTTTGCATGTCCGCGATCGAGAACATGACGCGGATGCTGTGAGTTGCACGTCCGTGAGTCTCGGCGCGCGCCACTCCAACAAAGCGTACACCCACTTTTCGTTACCAAACTTGCGCGTGAACGTGACCTCGTCATTGCCCTGCACGTCCTCGATCTGTAACACGACTCGTCCGTGAGTACAACGAGAACGAGGAGGAAACCCAAAGAAAGGGGGGTATAGGCGAGACTGACCGTCCACACGCCCTGCGCCTTGAACGCCTTTAAAAATTCGGGCTCCTCTGTCGACGCGCTCTCCTTCTCGTACTTGAGCTCCTCGGACAGCTTTTGTGAAAAGAGGACGTCCGCTGCCGGGGCGTTGCGTCAGCTATCAGTGGCCTCACTATCAAATTAAGCGAAGACGTACAGGAACCCTCTGAGAATCGGCTGGGGGTGGTCGAAAACGTTCTCGCCGACAACGCCATACGGGGTGCAGCCCGAGCGGTGAGACTCAGCGACCGTCCGCCTCGCAGCGCTTGGCGCACAACGGTCCGAGAAGACGCGCAAGCAAGCTGGCGAAGAACACAAGAAGCCGACATCGTGATTTTTAGAGGTTGGACGAGAGGTAAAAAGGGAGTAGCACCGTTGTATATAAGTACGGCACGCCAAAATTTAACCGACGTGTTTGGCAAAAGCTTGTAAAACAAACAACACATCACTCAAATTGGAAGGAAGGTCCATTCGTTGTTCATGTCCGCCACAACTCGGACGCAGGGATGGTACTAGGTTCGACGCATGTCTTTATGGAACACCCTACGGCCTCAAGACACTCTCCTCATAAACGGAGGTATGGAATGACCAGTCATCCTACAGGAGTCGCGAAACCGACCTGATCAACATTCCAGGATTCTCTTTTTTTTTTCTTTTCATTTGCACAACTCAAGACCTCCTTCAAGCACCAAGAGAAATGACAAATAGGTTGTTCCTGTCAAGAACCTACACGATATACGACACATATCCAATTTTGACACGTATAACAAGACAGCATCTTCAGAAAGCGGAAAGCATAGCACAAGTTACAAGATCAAGAACCCCATCCAGGCAGAGGGTTAACAGATGGAGATGGGGAAAGCGGCATGAAATAGTTGAACAAGGAAAAAGAAGATCTAATTACATGCTCAATTTGTGATTGAATGGTAGTCTGCGACCACCGCGCAGCTGTTTGACCAATAAGACGATCCCAAAAGACCACATTGCACTGCACCTTGGGCTAGGACCAGCTTAAAGGTCAAAGAGAACTCGGATGACTTTGAGATTTTGATATCTCATAGAGCCGTCAGAATATCTTCAAAATTCAAATCAAGCATTTAGAAAAGCAACGGCGAATCAATGTCAGAGAATCATAGATGACAGACGAGAACATCAAACGTGGAGTAGACAAAATAAAACTGACAAGGAAAAACTGGTGAAGCATGTTTGCTGACACAGCGGATCATTAGTCGTCACGTTCGGCAGGGCTGTTCGCCGGGTCGGAAGCACGGTCACTCCCTCCAACTGTGCCGCCAGAGGTCGGGCTCTCTTTCACAACTGCAACTGCAACTGCAGCTGCCTTTCGCTTCTTGGTCTTGGCTTCACCTTTACTGGCGCGAGATCGCTTTTTCCCAGATGCAGTCGCACCATTAGTCGGCCCCGTGGCTCCTGTAGATTGACCCACATTCTTCGACGCATGAACGGGATCAATAGTAGTTACCGGAGCCCCGTTTGGAGGTGGAGGATAGGCGCCTGGAGGGACTGAGGCGTAGTGGTGGAAGAAGCCGGGAGGCGCTATCGGATAATATGGGATCATAGGAGGCTGGCTCGTGCCGTTGGCTCCACCTTCTGGAGCCTGACCCTCGTGTCCGGGAGGTATGAAACCTGGCGGCGGAGGGTAAAAGTAGGGATAGAACCCTTCTGGAGGCGGTGGATAGTGGGGCATCGGCTGAATGGGCGGAGAGGGCTGATTGCCAGCCGGGGGCGGCTGCGGGGTTTCATTTGCTCCCTGCCATTCAGGCTCGCCATTCTCTACTGACGATGCTTGCCTGAATAAGCACGCTGACTGACAAGAAACAGACGTACATACCGACGAAAGAGGTATCATCTGTGTTCGAGTTCTTGCTCTTGCGCTTATACGGGCCACGTTTTATCCCTTTCTGGCGCTCCTTGCGAACGCCGTCCATACACGTGTGCTGAATACCGTACTTGACGCAACGCTCACATGGACGGTGTTCGTTGCAGCGTTTGCATGCATTGGCACAATTGGTACACTTAAAAACCGTCAAAGATACGAGATACGCGATCAGAACTAGCTACTGACCGCCATCTTGACCTGCCTGCGCTTGGGACGCGGCCCATTGGCAGTAGCAGGCGTAGATTGAGGATACTGCGTGAAATCTATTTTTTGATGTGAGGAATGGGCGTGAGCAGCGAAAAAAAAATAACCCACTCTGTCCAGGAGGAGGGGGCGGATAAGGGATCACCATTCCAGGCGCCGCTGGAAACGGTATCATGTATTGCGCTCCGGGAGGCGCGCCGCTGGGGTTTTCGCCGTGGTTTGAGTCGGGAGGTTGAGCATAATAAATGGGGTACCCAGGAGGATAGGCAGCACCCAGCGGCTGACCATACGGAGAAATAGGGGGAGGATATGGTTGCTCTTGAGCGACTGGACCAGCATTCTTAGCCTGATCGTTTGCCATTGAAGGTGGTAACAAGAGAAGTGACCGGTGTTGAACACAAATTATCTTCTACTTGCGTAAGCAGATAGGCGCGGGGGAACGACACGGAAAACATGTTGAAAGGGACGTTAGTGCCGCAGAAGAACACCATGACAAGATGGTCAGACGAGCGCAAGGAACGACAAGAGAGGAGAACGAGTAGAAGAGTAACTCACTCCGCTCGAAATTGCGTGTTTTCCGATCCGTCGCCGCTCAGAACTAGCACTTTCCGCACTCTGGGTAACCTCGTTTCGTAGTATTCGGTAGTCTAGCAAAGACTGTGATTCCCTGAAAGTTCAGCGGCAACAACGGTTATGACCACGGTCCAAGGCGGGCGGAGGTGCAGTGGTAACTGTGCAAGTGAGGGAAGCTGCACGTGCGAATTAAACCTTGAGCCGCGCTTTTGGGAATGGACCGTGCGCACTAAGCGGCCGTCTGGTCAACGTGGGCGGCGACGACGACGACATACACTTTGGACGCGCAGGTCACTCTCAAGATATGTGCCATAATTATCGTCATTGACGCCTCGCCTGCTTCTAGCCTTGCCACATGATCTCCCTTTCTCCGCCCCAACCACGTCCAGCTCCGCTCGAACGCAGCTCCCAACTGAGCATCTTTAGCTTGGGATTCGTCCTTTGACCTCGACCATGCATCGCTATCTCAAGCCCTGTCTGCTCCAGCCTGCAGTTTTTGCCCAAGGACAACCCTTCTCGCCCTCCCTATATCCGCAAATCAAGATACACAATGTGTGCTGGCGTTGTTGGAGAACTAGTCCATCTACAGCGCATTCTACTTTCTCCTGAATCTTCCTCGCATGGCCCTCTCATCTGCGTTCTTTCCGTCTTCCACTGATAGTCCCTTTAGGAATGATGCAGGATTGGCGGTAACTAGACGAGATAGGCCATCATATCGCTCCGATCTTCCCAGCAGGAAGACACGTCACGAGATCGCCGTCCTAGTTATCTTATTCGAACGACCACGCTCCCTTGGCGAGTTTACCCACCCCCCTGTTCGTCACCCCGTCACCACCGAAAGCAATGCCAAAAAGCTGTGAAAAGGAATCTAACGCGGTGTTGGTATGTACCCATTTGTTTCTGAGCGCTTGTGATATATCTATGGTGAGCATCCTTACACATTTGTTTACGAATCAGACTTCTATTTAAGTCTATATTTGGGTGCCTCTGATCCTGCTACACGATTTGACCGTTTACTGAAACTTTGTGTTGCAATGCCGCGTGCTTGTTCGTATGACAAGCAAGGCATGCAACTGATGATAGACAAACAACGCTCGTCTCATCATCTTGCGTGATTCAGCGCCTACAGGTAACGAGAAAGCTGAAATGCGCTCGTAGCAAGGGATCAAGGAAGCGGGTGAGTTTTGGATGTCATCGTATCGCATTCTGGTTCGTTTTCTGTGCGTTCTACCAACTGTAGAACATGACTAGCTAGGTCGCTTCCCGCTCGGTCTGGGACAGGAAGTAAGATCCGATAATCTTTTCTTATTTTCAGGATGGCGTTTGATCGGAAGTAGAAGACGCCGTCCTGGCCCACAGTGTGACTCAGTTTCGTCTTCGCGTCAGTGGTCGCTGCTTATGAACTTACTCAGCGAAGAACCCGTCCGACTGCACAACCAGTTCCGGGTCAAGGTTTGGGAAACGCAATCGCATGAGCTTGCGCTATGATTCCTCCAATGATTGTTGACTATCTGATCTGAGCATGTGTCGTGCAAGGTGTTCTTATGCGTACCGGTCCTTTTACGCAGGATAGGCCACCTTGATGACATTAATTGCGCGGGCTGTACCACGCCATATCATTCCTGTGTTATCGGTGATAAGTCGATAAGCAGAACACTACAGAAGAAACCTGAAACGTCACAAGCACCGGTCCAGCGGGAGTCCTTGCGTGTCCTCACAATGAAACGGATTGGGCCGGAGAGGTGTATTGTATGTAGACACTCAGCGAGTGTCGGTGACAGGCTCGGCTGATTCAACGTGCATTCAAACGAATGACCTGTAATTAGTGGGTGTTCTGAGCAGCCTCGTACCGCGAACGTCACAGATCATGCACTTTGGGTCATCATATACATACATCATGCATCGCAGTGGGTACCGTGCGCTGGCATTCGATGGCGACATATTAACCATCTCTTTCATGAATTCGATTTAAGCCAATCGTTACTTGGGGCACGTATAAATAGATCTATGCCTTACTAATTGATAAGCAACAACTTCGGCGAACTGCTTACCATGGGACGCTCATTTCCGAGTCACTCACTAAGAAAAGTCCTGAATAATGTTCCGGCCAGCTTTGATGACCTCCGTTGAGTCTTACCAGTCTGATATAAAAAGACGACAGAACGGGAGTTCTATGGAAATTCACCCTGCTCGCCATAAGGTTCCCTCGACACAATGTTCTCTGTAACGAACAAGCCCGCACCCGGTATTTCTTACTTTACTCCAGCACAAGTGCCCGCTGCTGGCACTGCATATGACCCGCAGCCAGACGGCAAACCGATACCAAAGTTGTTCCAGCCCATCAAAATTAGAGGAACCACGTTTCATAACCGCATTTTCGTAAGTGCTCTTGTCCACTGGCAGTCCCGCGCGGTCCAGCAACCAACGCAAAACAACTATACAGCTTTCTCCACTCTGTCAATATTCTGCCGAAGACGGTCATTTCACCGCTTGGCACCTAGCTCACCGTGAGTTACGGTCTCCGCTTTATGTAAACAAGGCCTCTTCGTTCACACGTGCCCAGTCGGCGGCATCTTTACTCGGGGACCCGGTCTATCCATGATCGAGGCTACGGCCGTTGCACCCGAAGGACGGATCACTCCAGAAGACGCTGGCTTATGGAACGATAGCCAGACAGAGTCGCTCCGCAAGATCGTCGAGTTCGCCCATTCTCAAAATCAGAAAGTCGGTATCCAACTCGCGCATGCTGGTCGCAAGGCATCGACAGTCGTTCCGTGGTTGCAACCTGGATTGGCAGCTACCGAGAACGTCGGAGGATGGCCCGATAACGTGTGGTCATCCTCGGCCATACCGTTCAACGAGAACCTTGCCGTACCGAAGGAGCTTTCCAAAGCTCAGATCAACGAAGTCGTGGTTGCGTTTGCCGACGCTGCGAAACGTGCGCTCAAGGCTGGCGTAGATGTGATCGAGATACACAATGCGCACGGATACTTGTTGTTCAGTTTCTTGAGTCCTCAGACGAACAAGCGCACGGACGAGTACGGCGGTAGCTTCGAAAATCGCATTCGCTTAACTTTGCAAGTGGTCGATACCATTCGCGACATCATCCCTGATGATATGCCACTGTTCCTCAGGTATGTGACATACCCTTTGGTAACCTACTGGTCATCGAACTCATGACATCAGGATATCTGCGACGGAGTGGTTAGAAGAAGCTCTCCCGGATGAGCCCTCTTGGCGACTTGAAGACACTGTTAGGCTTTCGGGAATACTCGCGGAGCATGGCGTCGATTTCCTGGATGTCTCTACTGGCGGGAGCCACCCCAAAGCCATTGTCAAAGGCGGGCCAGCCTATCAAGCACCGTTTGCACATGTCGTAAAGCAAGCCGTTGGTGACAAGGTCGTAGTGGGGTGTGTTGGGTCCATCACAAATGGTGTGGTTGCCGAGCGAGTGTTGGAGAACGGGCAAGCCGACGTTGTTCTCGTGGGCAGATTCTTCCAGAAGAACCCTGCTGCAGTATGGTCGTAAGTTGTTTAGGTCTATTGGCTTGACCTTCCCTGACAAAGACATGGAATGTTAGCTTTGCTTCCGACCTGGGGGTAGCGATAAAGATGGCGAACCAGATTGAATGGGGCTTCACTGGTCGTGGTGGAGCTAAGAAGAAGTTAGATTGGTACAGTGGCGAGCACTTAGAGGCGGCAACAGACATGCCCAAAGTCATTTTTAGGACTGAAACCTAGCTCATTTTGCATTGATCCACACTATATCTGTGAAAGTGTAATTATCATTTTCGTTTTGCCTATATGCGGGTTGCCTATTTTGAGTGCTCGCCACTTTAGGATACCTAAAGACGGGAGGTATGAGTTGAGAAGTAGACAAGATAATAGTTGGACAAAGATATCCTCCTGGAAGCGGATTTATAGCGTAGTCGTGCCCAGATCTTACCGTTGGCTAGGTGGTTTTGAGCAAATTTTTGGTGGAACCACAGGATGATGGAAGTACCAGTGGCAGGTGTAAGCTCGGCATAGAGACAGCTCTTAATCGCCATAGGGACCCCGTTAGTACGTTGTACGGGCTTGTTCAGATATCGATATCCTTCTCCTCGTTGGCCGCTGCATATCCAGTAACGCCCCGGCGTGGATGGGGAGCCATCCACTTTACCAAGGCTTGACGTATTCGTCTAGGTCCCAGCACACGAATGGCATTCGAGTATATCTCAGATTACCTGGCAGTGTTTAATTGCGGCGCTGGACGACCGTGATGATCGCGTTCATAGTTGTCTTGCTTCTCGGGCTAATCGAAGATGTGAAAAGGATGTACAGCGCACCATTCCGAAGCGTTGTCGAGCAAACGTTCTCCACCAATCGGACGAGGTGCAAACTCGTTCATTTCAAGTTCTATTCCAATGCCCGTATTGATCATGGACTGTAAATTAGTAGTGGAGCTGTACTGGAGCAAGACATTGATTGGAGTACGACCCACCAGAAAGGTTACGACCCATTTTGCGTTTCTCGTACTTGAAAAAAAAAAACTTTGGCTGTGTCCAGCTGCCCGAAGATCTCACTTTAATTGAGGATTTACTGAATTTGATTACCAGCGGAAAACGGCGCGAGGCAAGGCGATGTTCGGTCGTGGCTTGACTGCGAAATCACGACCGGATTCGGACTCAGAATATTTGTTTCGAGCTGGTTTTACCCATCACCTGGCCTGGTACAGCATACACGTCGGAGCATTCATCGTACTCGCGCTATGAAAAAAATGGTCTTGCTGCCTGCATATCTTGAAGCAGGTCATCAGAGCTCTTGGGGAGTCGGGTTCCAAAATTTACACCCCACTGGCACACCTTGTGCTTTCACAGCGCGTCGTTTATTTCATGCGGTTGTTCCCGCCGTGAAGTCAAGGATGAAACCTGTGGAAGTTGACGTAGCAGTTACGAAAGGAAACGCTAGCTGTACACTCACTCGGCGAGTCAATCGTATTCCGAGTCTGTTTCTTGATGAGAAGTTTCCATCGATGAACTGTATGTTGCTAATAATTTGTATACCTCATGCCAGTTAGTATTCACCCTCCCGATCAGCGAGGATGTATCAATTCGTGCTCAGAAAAGACACGGGAAATATGTTTGTACATGTACTTCTTCAAGTTAAGTTGAGACAACAGTATTCAGGCGGCGCCGACTTGAGTAAACCGGTAACGTCCCATTTTGAGCTACCTTCTCAAAAACTTCTCTCTCTTACTTATTCTATGTACGTCGAAGAGTGGATGATAAATCGTCCTCTCACAGACTACTGTCTTACAGGAATGCGTGTTCTACCTAAGGAATTCGATCATATCCGATCGCCTGCTTTTAGTCTTTTACACGATTGCGCCATCAAACTCACCGTTCTAGTAGCCACCACATCGACTACTACTAGGGAAGGGACGCAGCAACAGGACACTATTCCACGACGCATATTTTTCTCTGACCTCCATCAGAAACTATAGAATAGGGTCGCTATGTTCAGGGCAACGAGGATCCCTGGAACCTCGGATTGGCGATCCTTGTGTCAAGATCGTAAAGCGGTTCAAAATGCATCCATCCCAGAACAATGGAAGATCAAACTTCCATCGGATACATGTATGGATGTTCGCTCTGTCACAGAGGACTGTGGACTCTTATCATCACGAGAACTCGACATTATCGACCTCGGTACGAAGGACGTGTCCGCGTTGGCCCGCTCGCTCGCCGACGTGACCTCGGGATACACAAGTTTAGAAGTCACGACTGCGTACCTCAAAAGCGCCATTATCGCTCATCAGGTCGTGAGTTTATGATTCGTGTATCTCATCTCGGGCTATCAAATAATTGATTTAGACAAACTGTCTCACGGAAATCTTTGTTGAGCGAGTCCTCAATCGGGCCAGGGAAGTCGATCGGTATCTGGTGGAACGTGGGGAGCCAATGGGCCCCTTACATGGCTTACCAATTTCGTTGAAAGATCAGTTTACAATGAAAGGCTTGGAAACGATCATGGGTAACATCAGTTCTATTAAGCATCTATCGGTCATTGACATCGCACCCCTCAGGATATGCCTGCAACATCGGGAAGTTTGCAGATGATGATTGTGTTCTAGTGGAAATGCTGTACAAACTTGGAGCAGTACCATTTGTTCGTACTAATGTGCCACAGACGCTCATGGTTAGTTCTGTCGCTTACCCATAATAAGATCATGGGACAATGCCAAAAACCGTCTGACGTTATGTACTATCATGCAGTGGGGCGAAACACACAACAATGTATTCGGCCGCACAACCAACCCCTACAACAGGAAACTCACCCCTGGTGGTTCCTCCGGCGGAGAAGGTGCGCTCCTTGCAATGAAGGGCAGCCCCTTGGGAGTGGGCACTGATATAGACGGGTGATGCTTTTGTTTTCAATCCAGGATAAAGCTTGATCCGGAACGAGTATAGGTCTCTCCGCATTCCCAGCGCCTTTTGTGGGCTGTACACCCTTCGGCCCTCGTACGAACGTCTTCCATATCATGGCGCTGCCAACACCTTGATGGGTCAGGAATCCATCTCGTCTGTGCTTGGACCGATGGCAACATCTGTCTCTGCATTGAAGTTGTTCACAAAGGCAATCATAGATGCCCGTCCCTGGGATCACGACCCGCTCGCGATTCGAAAATGGTGGAATGAGGGAGAATACCAACTAATAGAACACGGTCACGGTAAAGGGATGTGTTTCGCTATCTTGTGGGACAACAACGTGGTCAAGCCACATCCTCCTCTCATTCGGGCAATGAATATAGTCAAAGAAGTATTAGAGAAAGAAGGACACCAGGGTAAGTTATTCCATTTTTTAATCTTGATTCGTAATTTCAGACTGCTGTCGTAGTCATTGATTGGGTGCCACTTAACCACGTTGATATTTACAAGAATGCTGTAAGATTATACCTTATGATTAAGAACACCATCTAACTTTTATGTTGCAGCAAACTATTCTGGCTGCTGATGGAGGCGAGGACTATCGCAGGAGTTGTGAATCCTCTGGTGAACCCCTGATCACTTCAATGAGCCCCGAGGAGGAACCCCATCCCTTTGACTTGGAGATATCGCTGGTAAAAAGTCTGGTTGGACAGCCGAGAAGTAGGACTACGTGGGAGGTATGCTCCGAGTCGCGTGTTGGTGGACAGAACGTGGCTCACATGCTCTTTACCCAGCTATGGCAACTCCATACAGAAAAACGTGCACTTCGCAAGGCATACCTAGACCACTGGAATGCAACAAAAAGCAGAACAAATACTGGCAGACCGGTTGATGCTATCATCTCACCTGCCGTACCATATACTGCTTGCCCACACGGCTTGAATTAGTGAGTAACATTCCGACTTACACCTACAAAGACCCACCTACTCCTCCGCATTCAGTGATTCCTTTTATACAACCCTTGGAAATGCGATGGACTACGCTTGCGCCGTGTTTCCTGTGACATTTGTCGACCCCAAGGTTGATCTGCCCGTAGCTCCCCATGACTTCCACAACCACGAGGACGAGGCATTTTATAAACTTTGTATGTTTCTACGTGCACTCGACCTAGTTGTGAGCACTGACACCACCAGACCATCCGGACGTGTTCCCCGGCGTACCTGTCGGACTTCAACTTCTTGGTCGCACGCTTGAAGAGGAAGCAGTGATCGGTATGGTAGAGTTGGTGGACGCAGCCGTGAAAAAACACGTGGGTTTGAGTTGACGGGCTACGAAAATCAACATAAAGCAGATGTCCATATGTCCATTGTCCATACAGTCATCCACCGCCGTTTGGGCCAGCAAATTTGCACTACAAGTTCACACACTACAACAACAATGTGTACAATATATCAGAAGTTATATTAATAATACAGCTTAAAGAGGTCACATCAACAAAGTGGTTTATTCACGATGCGCTTCAAGTGATTTGAGCTGCTATCGCGCTTTCACCACCGTTTGGACCAGGGCTGAAATAGAAAATCTATGGGTAGATTACATTACTTCAGTTATCCCAGTTATCTATGTATCAATCTCGGACTGTCTGACAGATAAATTCATTTGGCTTAGAAACGCGTGATATATGGCAAATTGCAGTGCATTTTGTCATAAAAACATTGCACAAAACGAGATAAATCAATTATCTTGCTTTCATTTTCCTGCATCAGAATTGCAATGTACAAGGTTTGTTACCTAGCTAAGTGTACCGTGTAGCATGAAAATACAGGCAAAGATTTTGGTGTGTTTTGTTCACACTGGCCCGAACGGTGGACCATGGATTGTATAGGAAATATACATAATAACCCTGACTGGTCCAGTAATTGCTTTACGCACGAGGTTCGGGACCACAGATATAGCTACACTATCCGAAGAGATGAGACAAGAGGACGTATACTAGCCAAATTCATAAAAATTGACTAGGGTGTTGTCCAAGAGAATGATTACAGTAATTAAACAAGCACTCACCATATCCAACACTGGGCGAAGCAGAGCTAGACATGGTGTAGTACTGCTGAACATATGCCAGTGTATGATCATGGTAAGACGACGCATCAGGTTCAGCAGAAGCATGCCAGTTTGAGGGCCAGGGAGGGGAATCAGCCTCAGGGGATTGAGTCGAGTGATCTACAGAAAATCCGGATGAGCATGTTGATTGGGTAAACATGATTAACTTGCCCATATGCCAGTGTGCTAATGCCACATGTTCGGCGAATAGCATGATTGGAGAAGTAGACACACTATTAACCTCCTTGTGGTTCTCGCTCTGCTTCCTAATCTCCAAAGCAGCTACGAGCATGTCAATCGCTTCCCACGCAAAGGTGTTTAGCAGCTGGCAACCTTGGAAAAACACGAGAAATACCTTTCTGTAAGACATCCTGGCGCGTGCGTGGCTCCTGTCCAGTACGATCCTTGATGACGCCCCGAAGCGTTTTGAAGCATCCTACTTCCTTTTCGCGATACACCCTTTGCAGTATAACCTTGTTCTGCCGAGACGGTGGCGACGGACTGTGTGCCAGAGGTTCAAGTAGGTATGGGTGGTACAGCACTGGCATCTTGCAATCTTCGCAACTAGTAATGGAGCCTTCAAGTTGGTTTGAGAGTAAGACATGTGTGGATTTGAGTCTTAAGTATACGTCGCATCGGACTGAGCATCAGTTCACGTTATTCGCCTCCACCCGAATCCACTATGAACGGAGGAAAAGAAGTTCCGGAAAGTACCGCCCGCCCATTGTTACAGAGTGCCAACCACCAATCTCAGGGACGATAATCAAGAAATCATAGTACATACCCTGTGTTCCTTGCTCTCTCCAAGGACTCCGGGGGCCATCACCGTGACGGAACCCAGGTCCCGACTCGGATGTTGCCATTGAGTAAGATCGTGTCCACGATCGAAAGTCCGACTGACAAAGAGGCTCAGAGAGCAGATTAGCTCTGTGAGGCAAACATCGGCAATGAAACGCGACTAACCCACTGATGGAAACGTCATTTACAGGGTTCTACCCACATGGACTCGGACGCTTGTACAGCTTTGTAATACTTGATACGGGTAAGTACATAGTTACTGTACTATGCAAAGTCTGGTGTCCATCATGATCACTGTGCACTGCGTGTCACGTCTGGCGATCTCCGCGAGATCTTTTTTGCCAACTTTGTGAGAAGTGGAACTTTCTTGAGAATTTTGGCTGGACTATAATCGAGTAGCGCCATGGTGGGCGTTGAAGCGGCCGCTGAGTACTGCTAGTCAATCCCCGATCTTTTGCAAATCACCCAGTAATATTGTTACCCGCTGGGAGACAGGACATGTTACTACGCGAGATATTAATTTGCTAGATAATGGCATGACAACGGATCTCAGCTCATTCGTCATGTGGTATGCAACGGATCCGGAGTGGATTTGTCGTGATATATATGATGCACCGTAGCGCTAAGGTATGGATCGTCTAGGTAACGATGAAGAACAAAGGTGGATCATATCTTAATGCCAATCACGCCCAACGATTTGATCCATTTGGCTATCATCGATCCGATGCGGGAGCCCGAGCCTTTCGGGTGATTGCGTGAGTCGCGCTCGGTTCGTATTCCTCGTCGAAGCCCGAAACGGAAGCAGAAAAAGGCCTGAGAAAGAAGAGTGCACGACAAGAAGAGGACATTGTGCGCGATGAAGCGGTGAGGGAGATGCTGATCGATTATATCTCTGATCGCTGGTCCTTTATCGTAGAATTGCGCCTGTGTTTGGTTGTGTCAATCTACAGGTTGTCCATTCCATACATATTTACAACTTGATGCTAGCCTTGGTACGGGCAATGATTAATGAACGTTGAACGTTGAACATAGGGGAAATATCACAGAAAGAAAATAACACGTGATCCATCAGCCACCTTTAGCCCATCGGTCAAAGCCGGGCAATGCCTCGTACTACTTCTTCCTGATAACTGCTGTTGTCCAAAACTTGCAAAAGGATGGCAGAAGCACGCAGCTCTTCCCGGCCTGTTTCGCCACGCTTGCAGTGTGGCACATGGCAAGTACCTGGTACTGAACTCTGTTACATCTGATACGAGTCCTCACTCCGTACGTATTTACAATTGGACTACATACTAGGACGGAAAACTTTATCGACCACCTTTCACATCTGATGATGGTAATATGACGAATCCTTGTCGTGCCCCTGCCAGTGATAACTACCGTTGTCCAATCTAGAGTCTGTATTGGAGTGGTCTAGCTGACCATACAGTTGAGCGACATCAGTGTATGAATCCTTGGGATGCCAATTTTGGGGACAATGATAGGCTTCCCGTTGGGCGAAACAATCTGAGAAACGGTGAGCACCCCAGAATTCCAAGTGTAAATATATTCACCCACCTGCATGATCTAATGTCAAATTTTCCGGGCTGTTCACAGGAAGTACATTGCGCGAGGCCGAAGGAGCAGCTTGGGCATCAATCTGCATTCTTGTGCCCGGAGTCAGTAAGTCGATTGCTTTTGGTGTGATTGTATTAGCAGTGTCATTCAAGCAACTGATAGACCGTAATCAACCTCTTTGCAGGATCTCCTGGCGTGTCGATAGCTCTTCTGTGATAAGCTCCTTGATGATGTCTCGGAGTGTATTGAAATATTTTCCCTCCTTTTCACGATATTGCCTCTGAGTGACGACCTTTTTTGGCCAAGACGGAGACGGAGGGGACGGGGAAGGAAACATTCTAGTACAACTTGGCGTCCAATGGTGATTCGGTTAAATAGGTCAGCCCCTTCAGGTTGTTGATCCGAGCATCCACGAAAATAAAATGAAACTCGTTGCTTGAACAAGCATCTTTTTGTTTGCTGTGCGGATACTTGTCTTATCTTTCTCGTCATCGGAATTCGTTCAATTAAACGAGTGCCGTCGAGCAGGTTTCAACTTCAACGGGGCGAGCCGCTCCTTTGATAATTAACCAACTGTGTGAAAGGCGTTCTGGTGAATATCTCGACAGGTCCCTCAGTTGTGTACCTACTGGTTTTGCAGCTCAAGCGCTCGCCAACTCGTGGATACTATGGTTGAGTTCAACTTCGGGCCGCGATACACCAATCCTTACATTGTCGGATGCGGGCATAGCATAGTGAATTTCCAGATCGGGCCGTTCAAAAATTGTCCACTTGGTTTTTTCGGGGATATACTCCCGTCGTTTCCCACCCGATGTTGAACAATGAAAGCGTCGTACTGCACTGATCTCCGATCAGGAAGGGTTGTGGCTCGGCGCGTACTACAGACGGGATTATGTAAGTAACGGCGCTAATTTTGGTGAGCCAAAATGATCGAGATCAATCTCAGGATCTCTGGGCAACATTGTGCTCGCTCCACCTTCGTTGACATGGCATACTGAGGAAAACCACCCCGTTGTTCCGACGCGAGGAGGCAGGGCTGCGGGCAGTGTGTAGCACCCGTTGATCCTACCAAGCTGTTGACCGACCTATGCCTGTGAAGTGGACCCGGGCCGTCCCTTTCTGTAAGTTGGACAGTTTTTCGGGACTGCTGCTTAGACATGGTTCTGGGAATTATGCGCTAACCGAGTACCGTAAAGGACACTTGATTTTCTTTCTTCCCTCGCATTCGAAAGTTCAGATCGGAGGTGAGACCTACCTCACTGAAAGCGGAACTTAGACGGTAGCCTGTCGGCAGAGCTGGGTCGGCACTGATGTATCTGTGATTGGCACTTCACCCAACAAATCGAAGCACTTGCGTGTGTGGTATTCGAGGCCCAGTTACAGTTTTTGCAGACCATTGCTGATGAAAGCGAAGCATTGGGTACGTTCTCGACCCTCAAAGAAATTCAGGGGTTAGTATTTCGGGATTTTCGGCATACCTCAGCAAACAGAATTTGCCACTCTCTTCTACTTGAGGGTTTGAACAGGTTTGAACCTCACACGAGGGTGGGTGGCGGAGCCGATCAACCGATGGCGTTCCTGATCCGTTTGCTGTATTTCTGACGTCAACGTTTTTTTTTTCGCGTCCCTTGCATTATGCCGACTAAGTTGTCCATGCATAGGTTTGGATCGTCACGTAAACTCTCCCAGATCTGGAAACCTCCGCAGCTAGCGCTCTGATAGATGAAACCTACGATCAGTCGGGTCTTCAATGCTTCAATGCCGTAAGAGTCAACGACGCTTTCTGAATCACCGCCGGGTTTTTTTTTTTCATGTGGAGGCCTGGTGTGTCAGTCCATCAATCGATTTGCCCTGAGCAAAGACCTCTCAAACGCCACCAATGATGAAACCTTGGTGGTGGAAGCGCTCGGAGGTTCAGTAGTCGAAAAGGCTGTTCAGGTATTTAAGGGATCACCGCTCCAGTCTATCAATTATGCTAGGCGCTGGGCTGGCAAGGACCACTAAGGACCAGGCCAACATCGCAATCAGCTCGTGCCTTGCCCTTCTTCCCTGTGACTATTAAGATCTGAGGGACGAGATAAGATCAGTGAAATCAATTTGCAAGTAGGTTTTCAATTTTAGAGGAACGTTCTCCCTGCCATGGCTTGGCTTCTTTCTTTGTCTCCGTCCAACGAGTTCACGTGTTACAAAGGACTGTGATTACACAGCATATCGAAGCCGCTTGCATAGCTACGTCTAAATTCGCGTGTTCTTAAAGATATCATAGTGAATGAAAAGAAAAAGAAAACTCACGGACTATGGCAGTCCTCGTCCCCAAGCAGCAACCACAGAAGATACGAATGTCCATTTTCCGTTCCACAAACGCTTCAGCCCATCTCCTCCGCTTGCCCTGACGATACTGTCCACACAGGGAACCTTGCTCGATTTTAGCGCCACTGCAGCCCCAACCACGAGTAATGCGCCCATGAACAATATCCTACGCTCTCCAGCCGTGAGTGTACCTAGACGCCGGCCGATCCTACGCGGGTCAAGGAGAGCCTTGCTCAACGCTCTCGGTGAATTTCTTGTTTTCTTTGTCATAAGAGGAGGTCCAAGAAGAGGTGAAGGGGGTGGTGAGGGTATGACAATATGGGAAGAGTTGACTAGAGTCTCCAGGTAGTCGTCAGTTTCGTCGTATGGCTGTTTTTCGGGTACGGCGTCTCGGGTCGTGGCAGTAATTGAAGGGCGCCAGGTTCGCATAGCACTGTCAGGTCCCATAATCTCGGTGAGGCGCACTGAGGGGTGGGATGGTGGGTATGCATTCAAGAGGTCGTCTGCCTGACGAAGAAGGCGGGTGAGAGAAAGTGGCGGGGGTTTGGTTCTCGTTTTGACAGACGTATCCACATGTGTTGTGGATTCGTTTGCTAAACCACAATTTTGAACCGAGGAAGAACGCTGCGCCGGACCCGAGAAAGAACTCGAACACGACGGCAGATGATCAGGGGTCGAGCGTGAGGGTAAACGGCTGTGATGATCAGAGAATCTCGCCTCTTGTGATGACGGTATCGAGAAAGAAGGTTCCAGTGGAACACTTGGCGAGGCTGGCCGTGAATCAGGCAATGGAATTGATGCAGCGAAGTCTAGAGTTGAGCTGTGTGGACTACCCACGTGATCCCCGTCCGTTGAACCTTGAAGAGGGATAAAAATTGAGCTTGGACTAGAGCTGTCAGCTCGGAGCGTGTTGCCGCTCTGGACCACCTCGTCTTCATCTGGCGTGAACGTATCACAGGGTGGATCCATATGCCAGCTAGTGTCAAGAGACCCAACCGTCCCGCCAACAGCTTCAGAGTCAGGTCGCTCGTGTGCAACGTTCACAGTGGACCTAACATATGGTCTCACATTTTCTGCGGCATAGTCCGCTCTGCTGGTGATGTCTTGGGTAACATCATTGTTGCGCATGTCGTAAAACTCTGGATCTGCATCAACCAACTCTGGTATCCCGCCCAACAAAGAGTGGATCATTCCATCTTCGTCTTGTTCGGCGAGTAAGTAGATAGATGGCTTGCGGTGCAAGATAAGCTATGGATAAGCATCAGAACAATGTCCAAAAATAGTCGGAGATAATGCAGACAAACAAATAAGCCAAGCTTAGTTATACTCACAGCAGCGGCAAGCCATACGACAGCGATTGGCTCTCGTGCTAAAAGAAAGTCCCATACATGTTGGATAAGAGGAAGAGTAGGGACGTCGTGCGAGAAAAGCGTCAGGAGATGAGATAGTGCATGGTATGGTAGGGGAGATGTGCTAGTCACCGAGGTGCATACAATGATTAGCTGAAAGCAAGCATAATATTTGATAAAGATACTCGCTTTTCGAGCAGCTTTGCGTATGGGGGATCCACAAGCCTCAGCAAATTTCTCAACACTCTAGAAATATATATCACACATCAAGGAGTGGTGATTGACACATTTAGGATCTCACCTCAGTAGGCCGAGCACCGGCTCGAGTCCAATTCCCATGGCGTCTCTTACGCGATGAAGTGCCATCCTTTCCGCACATGCCAGGTGAAGGGGTTGCGGCAAAGTGAGAAAGATGACTGTCATGATATCGTGGAAACCCTGAAAGTAGCGAAGCGAACGACGTTTGCGGAACAAAGACACGAGAAGTCCATGCAAGTCGTTCTGAAGTGCATCCCGGGGGTGCGTAGTGCCGGACTCTGATGCAGAGTATATGATTCAGCGTATGTGTGAATTAAGAGGGTGTCATTTCGTACCCCCAGGGTATAATACGAAGCTGCGATCTGTGTCCAGCTTAATTTGCCGTTCGTCTGCATGGGCTTCCGCAATCGACTCGTTCAACCTTTCTTCCATCGGATTTTCACATTCACTTGCACTCTCCACCTCTGAGTATGGCGGCGGATCTGAGAGCGGTTGCGCACCAAGTAGAGCAGGCCTAAAAACATTCGGTCAAACCGATGTAGAGTCGAGTAGGAAGCCAGTGGAGGCAATACAAATACCATATCCTGGCCCTGTCCTCCCCGAACCCTCCCGGTTGGAGACTACGTTCTCTAAGTAAAAGCCGAATTTGCTCGTCTTTGCTTGTTAGGTTCATGGGGGTTCAACGCATCGAAGATGTTGGCTGTCACGGCTTCGGCTAAGGGTGCGATACGGAATTCATGCACTGCGGCCGCGTTCAATGACGTTATTACGTCAGCACTCCGGAATACGATGTGGATTCAGCAAGATCCTCGAGGCCAGTGCGTGATTGCGGCAAATGGCACAGATAAAGTTCATGACGATATGCCCGGAGACTCATTTGTTCGAAATGTCGAGAACTCTCTCAGTGACACGCCTTGAAGCCACCCTCCAGAATGCCCACGTATACAGCCTCGAGCCACATTTACATTTTGATTTTCGGCTGCACTGGTAGTTCTCAACAAATAGAGACTCATCAGACATCCACCGTATCCTTGGCGTGATGCATTGATGTACAAGCTCTCGGGTCAGGAACGGCGATCTCGTCCCGGTGCGAGCAAACCCTCGGAATTTTAGGCTTGCTTCGAAATTTACGGTTTCGAGAGTAGCCTAAAGCAAACAAACAGTTCAGTATACCAGTAAACACAATGCACCATGCACCATGTGCATCCACAGCAATATCAGATTTCACCGCCTCCCACATGGACAGGCTCCACCTCAGGCTCCCCCTCGTGCCTGCCATGCAACACGACTTTTTCGTCGAAGCTTCTCCCCAACCCAGCATCCCCTTTCCCACTTTCTTCGTCGTCACTCACCGCCTCCTCTACAATCGCGCCTTCCTCCCGCAGAATCTCGAACGTACTCTCGAGCACGGCAAGGTTCTGTCCTGCACAGATAGCCCTGACGATTTGACCTTCGTGTGCAATGTGCTGAGTGCGTCGGAGGGAGCGAGCGAGGTAGGTTGACAGTGTATGAAGGGGCCAAGTGGATGGGACGAGGGGTAATATCTATGTGGCCATTGCATACATTAGACATACCAACTCGAATGAGGTATGCAAGAACATAATCAGAGCAGCGAAAGCACTCACATCGAGAGCATCCAGTTTTTTCGCTTGTGAGCTGAGAAATCTGGCTGTCTGTTGCGTGTCCCTGAAACGTGCAAAACACTGTCAATATACTGATCCGCCGCTGACTCGAGACTTACCCATCCTCCATGTAAACCTCCAACAACATTTTCAACATCTCACCGTCGTGTACGCTTTCTTCTTCTTCTTTTGGCCCTACACTATTTCTTGCAAACCACCCGCTCCAATCAGACAAGTCACACCCTTCCGCAGCGCTTACACCCGTTTTGGTGCTAACTACTCCGATCAACCCACCGCTCGACGCATACGCCTCGGCTGTCGACGTGTCCCGCAGATTACTTAGTGTCTTGAGAGTAACCCGTGCAGAGGGGATCTGATACAGTCATGTGGCATGCTGTCGGGAACATGAGAGCGGAGGAGATGGAGGCACGGCATACCTTCGAGTGTAAGATGGCCATCTCAAGACCGAGAACTTTGTCCCATCCACCATGTGTGATCTTGTCCTGTATGTCGCCAACGATTTTCTTAGCCTCCCTGAGAGACTGAAGAAGTAGCAGTCCCTTTATGCGCGCACGCTTTGATGCGGAGTCGGGTGTCGTCGAGGCGAAGTAAGATAGGAATGGTAAGCGCGGGGACGGAGTTGGGTAGATGGTCGATGGAGGTGGAAGTGGCGAAGATGCTGTACCTGAGCTGCCTGGAGAAGAGGCATATGACGCCGCTATTATGGATGTATTAGCACGCACGTCGCATCGTATTCATGCAAGGAGTGCCCACGAACCTTTCGCCCTCCAAAGCTTCCCGATACTCTCATCCTGAACGTACTCCAAAACCTCCTCCACACAGTTCCATACAAGTTCCTCGAACAATTCCCCCTCCTCTGTTGTCTCTTTCCCGCCTCTTA
The DNA here is from genome assembly GCA_038091455.1 of Leccinum uliginosum. Classification (NCBI taxonomy): domain Eukaryota; kingdom Fungi; phylum Basidiomycota; class Agaricomycetes; order Boletales; family Boletaceae; genus Leccinum; species Leccinum uliginosum. Next base: position 58,361 of record JBBPOM010000025.1, read on the forward strand.
CGAGCCCTCGACCAATAATAAGCCATTCCAGATATCGCTTTGCAGCAAGTGGACTAGTATTTCGGAGCCCGGAAAGAATGATTAATTCGTCCGCTCTTTGGGCGTCTTTCTCTCGATCTGCTGCTCTGTCCCTTCCACGGCCACCGGCACCAGTGGGTCGACGGTGTCGCGTTGGTTGTGAAGATATTAGCAGCTGTATGATAGAAGACAAAGCACCGTTCCAAAACGAGCACCGATAAATGTATTTGAGGAAAATGCACAACAGTGACGAGAGATGTGATGCATATACGCACCTTCAACCCTCTTTCAATATCTTTCCCAGTAAGCCATGCTGCCCATTTCTTCACCAAGCTAGATCGTTCGTGTTCACTTACACTCATACCGAATCCAATTGTCGAGATGGATGAATCAGGCTGAGGGGGACAAAGTATTGTGAATATATGCCCGAGTGGATCGACAACCGAAGGATCGACATGGGTTCCCTCCGCGAGGCTGTTTCATGGGTTTGAAAATGTAAATCCGATCGGTCACACACACGCTGTCATACAGAAGAGCACTTACCCAACCAAAATGTCCACGACCTTCTCGACATCCCTACAGACTTTCCACATCTCCAGCAATGCACCCCAAAGCTTCAAGTTTGAAAGTACGGGTGCCAAGACTTTCGGGTGAAATGGGAGCGCAGATTCCTGATGGTTGGGCTGCGTTGTCTGCGAAGGGTGGGAAGCGTGTCCCGTATATGATGGAGATGGCGGAACTGAAACTTGGTGGCCATTGAAGGGATATGTATGCGATGAAGAAGCGAGACGTGAGGATGGTCGCGAACTGGACCGGGAGACGGGATGCGAGGAGGCTGACGAATGCGAGGGAGGAGGGGAAAAGAGTGCCAAGAGAGAGGGAATATCCTGACCATGGGCGTAGAGAAGGCCGAGGGCTGTCGATGTTATCTAGGGGAAATATACAGCGTTAAAATACTGGCCAGAGTACGAACGTGTAATGAACAAGCAGCATAAAACGTGCAACACTTACTTCGATAACATCTCTTGACCATATCTCGGCATTCCCCAACACGGCAGCTAGAATGCTTTTCACCATTTCGTTGGCTTCTCCTCTCAGCACTTCACGCATTTTGATCGTTGCTGGATGCGTACGCGTTCCACTTGGCGTGTAGGAATCGGAGGTTGATGGCTCTATACGAGCGGGGTCATCCTCGACTGGTGAACCAGGTATTGCGCCGGGACGCAAGTGAGGAGAATAATTCCTGACTAAGTTGGTGGCGACTGAATGTCAGTGCCCATGCATCATGTGATTTTATTCGTTGCAGACGGTAGGGCAAGAACGAGAGTCGTGAGAGATATGGGAAGAGAGGAAATAGGGTGAGTTGCCGGCAGGTCGATTGGTGCTTGGAAGTTGGCAAGGGAGGGACACGGGCTGACACGCGAGGGCGTAGGGCGATGGGGGAGAGGAAGAGAAGGAAAATGCGAACTGACTCACTGATATCATCTACGCTTGTTTCATCAGGCATGTATTCTCTGGTGCCATCCCAGACCTCGACCTCGATAAAACCTGCCCCGACGTCTGTTGAATCCGAACTGCCATCTTTTCTGTGGTCAGGAGGATCACCGAATAAAGAGGGGCGGAGTTCGTCAAAGTACGAGATAGGAATACGAGGGTCGATAGTTCCCTTGATAAAGTGGGCTGTTGCTTCTCGAAATCTGGTCTGACGCATGAATGCGAAGGCAATGCACTGATGCATAAAACATAGTGGTTCTCTCTGACCGATTTCCGTTAGAGCGAATGAGTTCGAGTATCGTACACCACTCACTTGGTCACCCGAACTTGTGCTTCCATGCGCAGGATCGGCCGCAGCCCGTTCCAACAGCTCTTCCGCTTCTACTAATCTACCATTCTGGAGAAGCGATTCTACTTGGGAAAAAAGCGAGGAAGGGAGAAGTGAGTATATGGAAGATTGACCGAGGACGAGAACCGCCGAGCGAGGGTAGTACGAGGAACCCATTGAGTTCATCCGAAGCGCAGAATGATTTGGTTTGATCGGTTTACATAAGACGTAATGGATCCTACTTAGGACTACGCATGTCGCATCGGACTGACGAAACCCATACACTTCAAGTTTCAAAATTCGGACAACGGACAAACTTACCAGGCGACTTTCACGATCTGTCCAGCCTTGACAATACAGATGCCGTCAATGTCAAAGGTACGTTGCTCATGCATCGCATCGCTTTATCGAACTCCAGCTGCAAGTGAGCCGATGAGTCGAGTGTGCGGTGGTGACATCCACCAAAACAAAAACTACATCAAGCAACAAACAGGGGCACTGAGTAACGACGATGGTCAAATTTGAGGCAAATCTACAAAACATCAAATGAAAGCAGAAATAAGAATAACGACAAAGTTCATTCATCATATTGGGTCAACTTCAAAGCCCGTCAGTCCTCATAGAGCACGTTAGAAGCCCGGCAACACTTACGTCTAGCGTGAGGGTTCGCGAACTGTTGACGTCCTGGTCTCGGTAGATGCCCACCAACGAATGACCACGTTCGTACAATGAACCTTTGAGACTGATGACGATGAACTGAAAGACATCCGATGCTTGAGAACGAATGTAGTTGGCTATCTTGGCGACGTTGGTGTTGTCTAGAGCCGCGTCTACTTCATCCAGGACGAAAAACGGTGCGGGTTGATAACTGAGGGGGATATATAAATAGCATCAATGGTGCCTCCAGCGAAGCTCACCTGTGAATCGCAAAAAGTAAAGCTAGAGCAGCGACTGTCTTCTCTCCACCCGACAGCTGTTCCATATCTCGGAACCGTTTCATCGGCGGCATGGCATGATACTTTATTCCAGCAGTATACGGTTCCTATGCAGAATAAATCAATATCTAAAAAAACGGACAATTTTTTCTTACCTCGCTGTCCTCTAGACTCAAGTATGCAACCCCTCCCATCGGCGCACTTTTTCCCTTCGTAAGGTCCTTGTACACTTCATCAATCCGTTCAGAAATGTGATTGTACGCCTTGTTGAACAGTTCGCATCTACCACCGACGATCAACATATTGGAAAACCCGGTGATTTAGAAAGACACCTTTGGCGCTTGATGTCATTGAATTGATCTCTCGCAGATTTAGAATCTTTGCGGGCCTTCTCGGCCTCTCGTTCAGTTTCGACAAGTCGGGCTTCAACATCGTCCAATCTTTCTATCGCTTTCAGATTTGGCGCCATACGTTCGATGTCTGAGTTCAGTTTGGAGATCGATGCGTCGAATTCGGCGAGCATTTCGAGGTTGTTACTCTGCGAGTGTTGAGTTCATGCTCTATGTATGGCCGATGTAAACTTACCTCACGCTCTTCATCATCCAGCACAGAGAAGTCAACTTCAATACCGTAGTCCTGGACTTGCTTAGGCCGCTGAGTGCCATCCTCGTCCTCATCCACGTCCATGGCCACTTCGTCACGTAGGTTCTGCGACGGCTTGAGCATGCCGATGCTTACAATAATTCAGAGTCTCACCTCTTCCATGGGCACATTCTTCAAGTTACCCGCCGCAAGCGGTAACCTAAGGTCCTCGAGGCGGCATTTACGATACATGGAAGAACGTTCCAGCGCCAGCTTTTCGATTTCATCGTTCTGAGGTCCATCAGAAGCTAATCGATGATGAATGTTAGTCAGAAGAACACGGACCATCGACCCAATCTCTTTGAGCGCCTGGTCAAGCACCTTGGCTGCACGGGCATGCGTTTTCTTCACCTGTTCAACTACCTTGTTCTTCTCTTCCAATGCTTCGTTGAGTTGCTGGAGTCCCATGCGGAGGTTCTCGATTGCTTCTTGACCCGAAGAGATCTCAGCTTGGATCTGGCGCTTTTGTTCTTCCAACTCGATAACTTTCGCCTCCTCTTCTCTTTGGGTTCTCTTGAGGGTCGTCAATCTGTTCTGAGTAAACTGTAATTGTTCTTCCTCAAATTGAATTCTGCAAGGGAACGCAGTGGTGTTAACAATATGGTCAGGCTGGCGAGAGGTTAGGTTCCTACTGGTGTGTCAAGCGAGCGATCTGTTGATCAAATCTGTTTCGTGCTTGGCTCTCCTCTTCTGCCACTTTGAGCTGACGTTCCTCGTACTCTCGGATGTGATTGACATCGATCTTGGTGCAAAAGGAGGCAAAGACGTCATGCTCGGCTTCGTCAATAACCGACTGGAGCTTTGATATACGTGAAGCCAGTGAGGTATGGGCAGTTTGAGCCTGTGCAGATGTAAAGGTCGTGGGATCGAAGTAAGAAGGGAAGTTAGTCAATTACTGACCTTCCTGAGCTCGGGCGCATGCTTCTTCAGCTCGCGCTCTACATGCTTGAGCTCATCTTTTGTACCATTATGGCGAAGTTTGAAAGCACTCTGAGACCTCGGAAGTTATCGACCCAGTAATTATGCAATGCCAACCGTAAGCGTACGAACCAAATCGTCCTTGGTTACGGTGATAGCATTCTCCAGCCTCGTTATCTCAGCGATGATATTTTCATCAGCTTTGCCACGCGGCTTGGAGCGGTTGAGCTCCTGCAATTGTGCCAGGAGGTTGTCTCGGAGGCGAACAAGGCCTGAATTTGCCTTTGTGAGATACTGGTAGACTGGACAATCATCAACATACCTTGCACATCTTTTTCTTCCCATTTTTTCCCGGACCCATGGGTGCTTCGCCCACCCGTCATTAACCCGCTTTTATGGATGACTGTTCCATCAAGCGTAACAGCTTAAATCGTGGATGAGATCATGGTATCCTTGTCCCTTTCCTCCACTTACCTTTAACCTCTTGACCTTTTTCCCAACAAACGTACTTGGCTACTTCCATTGCATCACATACCAGAGCATTCCCACACACGTGGTGCATCGCTCGTTCAACAGCAGGCTCGTACTGGATGACATCAACGGCCAGTCGAGCTCCTTTGGCGAAAGAACGAAATTTATCATTAACAGGTTTCACTTGGATCGTGTCGAGAGGCAAAAAAGTTGCTTGCCCAGCTCGTTGCGTTCGCAAGTACTTCGAGATGGGATAAGCTGAGATGGAGATGCGTGGGTAGATGGGACTAACCTCGATGCACTCGATCGCGGTTTTCTCCTCGTCTACAACTACTGCGTCAATGTTCCTGCCCAGAATCACGGAAACGGCGGTTTCATATTTCCGCTGCGTGGGCTTGCACAGATCTACCACACGGCCCCTGACACCTACAGTTTTCAAAAACATAGCACGACATGAAGACTCGTCACAAGCCTACCTGGGAAGACACGCTGCAAGCTTGCGAGAGTCTCCTTGAGCTTGACCTCCCGTTCTGATTCAGTCCTATCGATCCCTGCTTGCAGCAGACGCTGATAGACGTCCGTGAGCTTTTCATTTGCCTCCGTTTCAAGGCGGCTTGTGGACAGACTTTAAGCCAATGAAAATGTCGGAGCAATATGGATACATACGCTATGCGAGTCCGCTCACTCTGATGATTGTCATATTCTTGCTTAGCACGAACCAAGTCTGCTTGCAAAGTCGCTAATTTTTGCTCAAGCTAACATCCTCCATCAGGCAAATGGCTGAAGACCTTGCTGATCGAATTACCTCTTCTTTTTTGTCAGCTTGAGAAACCGCATCTTCACTGAGCGTGTTCTTTTTGGTGTCCATCTCTTCCAGTCGACTTTGCAACTGAGCAAGAGTACGCGAAGCTGTCTTTTCTTCTCTCTCCAGCGTTTCGAGTGACTGCCGTTCGGAAACTGCCAACATACTTGCCTGTACTTTCCTAGATTCGTTTCAAAGGTGAGAAACGCCCTGGATTCGCGATAACAGAACAGCCTCACAAAGCACGGTACTCGGCAAGACTCTCTTCGCTTAAAGCCGTGTTTCCTTGGGATGCCTGACGGTATGCCTCTTATGGTACGACATAGGGTTAAATGCGTCATATCCAGAAAACGGTACGACAAACCTGTAGCTTCATCCGCAGCTCTGCGCGCAGTTTTGAGATCGCGATGAAGGGTATTCAGCTTAGCTTGTTGGCGTTCCTCGTCCTTTTCAACCTGTTCACGAGTAGCTTGAGCATTCTGCGTCTTTCTGGCGGAGTGCTTGATTTTCTCGTCGGTCGCGACCAGATCAGGCTCCTAGACAGGTGTCAAGAAACGAATGATATAAATAAGAAATCAAAGTCCATTGACCTTGGATTCAACGATCTTTTCCGCTTTTTTGACTTTCTTTTCTTCCTTGGCAACGGCGGTGCGGGCCCTAGCTTGATCAGCACGGGCATCTTCAAGCGCTTTGTCATGCTGTTGCTGCTCTGCACGCAATCCTGCAAGGGCTTGTGATTTCTTCTGGATATCTCTGGCATTAGCTTCGAGCGCTTCTTCGATGTGGAACAATTTGTATAAGATGCGCCGCAGGATCAGATCGTCCTAGGGAACGCATATAAGCGATGTCTCCAGCGAATATAGCAAAAACACGAACTCGTTCTTGACAGAGCCCCTCAAAACGCTCTGCTTCACCCTTTTGTTCTTTATACTGTCTTATTTCGCCAGTAATGCCCCTCCGTTTCGTGAAATTGAACGTGGCATTCTCGGTAGCTCGCTCTTGTGCTTCTTTCGCCTTTTCATAATCCGCCGCCAGCTCGAGAGAACCGGATATTTGTTCGATGAGACGAGTAAGTTCGCGTGGTGACTGAGAAGCGACAGCTTCGACGTCTCCTTGGAAAACAAGGAAGTTCTTTGCTTTGACAAGTACGTTGTGAGAGACAAGAGCAGCGTTGTAGACAGTATACGTAACAACTCGGTCGTTGAGACGGTACTCGGATGCACCAGTAGTAGAGATGCTATGAGACGGTGAGATCCACAGACTGGCAAGAGCAGCCCAAGAGACGCACGTGCGTTGGAAGAGCCATTCTTTCTTATTTCCATCCTCGTAGACGGCGAGAACCCAAGCTTTGTGTGCGGTGCCTTCGCCATGGTTGTCTTCTCCGTCGCTGTCCTCTTCCGCGTCAACGCGGTCTTGTGTATCCTCCGAGCCTTCAGTGGGGCCGCGCGCGAGACGCCGACCTCGATAAACCAAGTCTTTCAGCTGGCTACTTCGGAGCTGTGCACTCTTGACACCGAGCACGAAGGAGATGGCGTCCATGAGATTTGACTTTCCAGCGCCATTTGGTCCGATGACGGAGGTAAAGTTCTTGAATGGGCCGATGACTTGGTGGCCGCTATAAAGATATGTCCCGCTGTACGTACGAGCAGTGAGCACCAAGGAGACTCACCGATACGATTTAAAGTTGGATAGCTCGATGCGAACGAGCGGCATCGTCTCCAAATCTCGTCCAAATTAGGGGAACTGCCAACCCGCACCAACAAGGACGCGTCGAGAAACACGTACGTCACACACTGTCACTGTCACGATCGACGGACGCGTCTCAAATGAAATTGCAAAGATCAAACGAATGGCTATAGACATCTAGATATAACGCATTGCGAGGACAGACGTAGCAGATCCACCCCTCCCGAGCGTCTTTTAAAACGATTCTGTGCAAACATAGAACCGATTGGGTGATTTCACACTCAGAGAACCCGTGCGATTTTGGCATGCTCTTCTTTATCGCTCAGAGAGAGAAAGTCACTGCTGGGCTTCATAGCGTATTGTGGAACATCTGACAGCGAATGTGTTTGTTGGTGCGTGTCGACCTGCAAGTGCCCAACGTTCAAGCGATCGTGATGTTGCAGGAACTACTCACTCACTTCCACATGAATAGCGGTGGGCTCTCTCGCGGCCCTCACACGTGAGTGTGAATTGGCGAACCCCACTGACCTCTCGTCGGAGCGACTGAGTGATTGGATGAACTCCTGACAGATGCCGAAAAAACACGCTGCTTACTATACCTCCGGGACCGCTATATTGAAGTTATAGAGCCGTCGCACCACGCGCGAAGCCATGACCTATGGATTACAGTAGGAAAGAAATCAGCTACAGTAAATGGTGACAATGCTAGGACATACTGTCGAGGCTATGGCCGCAGGAACATTGAATATGACGCTCATGACGGCATTCAGGTTGATAATCATGAATATGGTAGCCATCAAGTTCGCCAAGAAACTGTGTGGCATAAGTTATCCAATAACTCAGCAAAGGCGCGAAACACGTACGCAAGAATGAAGTAAACTAGACCATCCGAGAACACCATGCGGACCAGCTTACTGTGGATACCAGAAGTTCCAGAGATGCGTCGACTCCACGCCAATTTGTATGCCGTCAGGCAGAGAACAATGAGATCGAAACTCATGGAATAGATAAAGGTGGCAGCGAGAATGGTGGTGTTACTCTCGACGATCGTACAGCCGACACCCTCAATCCAAATCACCTTGAGCAGAACACCTGGAAATGACATCAGTATGTGTTTCGAGAGGAAAACATACTAGCATACCTTGCAAGATAAGGGACCAGTGACCGAGGATGAGCAAGATCATGGCACCGACCACCCACTTGTTCTGAGACCAAATTGCTATACTGTAGTTATTTCAATGAGCAGCGTATAAAAAGATAGATTGAAATACGTGCGTGCGGAGTGAAAGATTGATGCTAGCCAGACCAAGCGCGGAGTCACCAGCGAGCTCCCGCGAAAAGTTAGTAATTTCCTTCTCCCAGTGCCCAAATGGCAACGAACCTGATTGAACACATACAGAGCCTGGCAATTGATCTCTCTATGTCTTCCTTTAAACATGTATGATCAACGGGGAGGTGGGGGTTAGTTAGAACTCACCTCGGTGTATCAAGAGAAATCAATCTACGATGCAGGTCAATGAAGTTCTGAATCAGGATTGATAGCGGGCCCCTTACATCCCGATCATTGCAAACAACAGCAGATATCGTCCAGCGAAATAAAAAACCTGCAACATGACATGGTTATCGGCACTTTATTCTCTTGAGTAAACGCGCCAAACTTACAAGGGGCCAACGAAATTTCCGCTTTCCGGAAATAACAGCCCAGTCGAAATCGAGGGTGAGCATGATCTCCCACCTGGTAAAAAAGATATTCTCAGCTCAAGGTTTGAGATAGTCTGGGATTCCTTACCCGTAGAGACCGAGTAACGCATGCATCAGTCGGTCGAAAACCACTGCAGAAAGTTACTTTATGGCGAGGATGGAAAGCCGGTATTGCTACTAACTCACCCAAGTCGGTCGAAAGCTCGGATAGCGATTGCCAGATGGTCATCTCGACGAGACAGGATTAGCAGAGGCGAAAAAGTGGCCAAACCGCGATGGATGATTGAAATAAGGAAGGGGAGGCAGGATAAAGAAACTCGCCCAGAGGCCCACATTAAAAACTGCTGGATCGCTTCACAAGATTCTTTGTCCGCTAGCGGCCATCCTAATACACGGGTCGACAAGGAAGCAAGAACACGCGGCAATGATGCCAGTGCCAAAACATCCCCGGCGGGTTGCTTAAAGGCACTAAGATAGTCGCACGGAGGTGAAACAGAAATTCCGCCGCATTCGATCGAGGGTGAATTCGTTACAATTCTCGTCATGTTCTTGCTCAAGTTTTACTTACCTTCGACTCAGTACTGAAACCAGGAATCATTTCATTCGTTTGCGCTTCTGTGCTTGTGTCACTGTTAGGCAACAGACATGTACACGATCACTGGATGGCGGCGCTGATTGGCACCTCGAACGCTCGGTAGTCCGAAGGTGTCGCGATCATTCTTCGACCTTCTTTGCTAGGTTAACTTCTGACGACCAACGTAATCACCGCGGCCCAGGCCTCAAGTTCCATGTATTGAAGTGATCAAGGAGTGTTGCCTGGTTCGCTCGGCTCTCCGAACAACACGATCTAGCCAAGACCGAGTCCTCAGTCCAGTTACGAGATGGAGACCATCTTATGAGGCAAGATTTCTTCCTATTGGAATCGTTGTGGTTTCCACGGCAAACGCCGAATGAAATACTAATTGACAACGTGTGTATTGTGCGACTAGGTTCGAAGTCTACTTGTGTTCAGTTTCTGATCGAAATCAAGACAAAGATAGCACTCACCAAGAAGTGACTCGGATGGCGCCTACTACCATCTTGCAACTTTCACAAGATGTGTCGTCGTATATTCAAATCTAACCACATTTCACACTTGTAGGACTAGATGAAGGTTGTCCGGAAACAACTATGCCTTGTGGCGACCAAGTGGCGGCATAGCATCAGTGAGCATGAGAAGGATGGAACCAATATATGGATACATATCATCCAATCGGAGATACACAAACGTGGTCAGGCTGTATACACAGTTTGAGACTCTGAGAAGAGTCCAGGGCGGAGATAACCGTCAACGGAGATTCGGGTGAACATGCCAACGTCGTAAAGCGTAGTGTTCCTGAAGAAAACTTCTCAGAAATCATACGGAAGAATTAGACGGCGTCACGGACAACAAGAATACTCGAAGGGGAGGAATCGGAAAAACCTTTCGGGTAATAGGGTCTTGATGATGATCGAAAGATGTTGACGAAACGGAGATATCTGTTTGTTCAGGGTAGACGGGATTACTCACCAGTAACGGGGGTCACAGTCCTACCTCCGTGAGTTCGCAGATGTTGCTGTTCGACTTCCAGAAATCTACTTTCTGCTTCGTGTTCACAACCACCGACCTACTTTGAGAAGCGGTAGCATAACCTGCAGAGGGTTTGATTGAACATTGAGGCTATGGATCAAATTTTGGTCAGTTACAAGGTCACGAAAACTGGGTCGCCGACATGGGTTTGTGGTTCCCAACGGAGCCTAGCTCTCAGAAAATTTCTGGGGTTGTTGGCAGCCTATCTGGCAGTGCTTACTCCAAATTCAAACTCCACGGTACCTGGCTAAAGTGATGCCTTCCCGCGAATCAGTTAGCTGCGGTCACGATGGAGCACAGAGGCCGACGTCACGGACTGTTGCTTCAAGAACAACACGTTCTAAAAGGTAGCCGGTCCACAGTGACCCATCGTTGGAGCTCCTCGTATCAAGCCATAATTTGTGGTCTTTGCCAGTGCGACTCAAAGATTTTGAGAGTCTCCGCCTGCATTCAAGTTGAATTTGAACGCTGGCAAATCCAGCAAAGCGACCCGAGTTTTTAGTTGGTTACAACCACCGATTCATTATACTGCACATGGTGAGGAACTCGGTTCAATTGCCGAGCGCAGAGATGACCCTGAACATCCTTTTTTTTTTCCTGCTGACTGCACACAGGTCACAGCCTAAGCTCTCCGTGCGCCTATTGGATGACATGTCAGTTGTAAAGCCGCAAAGCGATACCCTCTTTCCAGATCGGGATTCGATTCGAAGTGGTACTCCGTGTTTGTGCTGCAGTCTGATGAGACGGTTTGGATCTCTTATTGGAGCGAGGACTGGTACTTTATCATCATCATATCATGAATTGTCTCATTTGCCCGCGAGGTTTCAGCAACTTTGGAAGGGAAGGCAGCGAAGACTAGTGAAGCGACCTCGATCGCAGCAATGAGGAAGCACCAATATAACAGATATGGTAGCAGGTACGTGAGTGGCAATCGGTTTTCCGTCTCACGAAAAAATTTCAATGCGGACCTAGCAGAGAGTCAAAATGGTTGGCACGGGCAGCTGACCACCCAAGCGCCATCGCCAAAATAACGGCAGTGTGCAATACCCTTTAAGAGTGGACTCTATTCTGTCAGTACCTCCATTCTCGTCGCCCTCTCTGCTTTCAGATCCGGACCCTCATCGAAGCCGCCAATGGTTGACTGGAAATCGCCAGTGGAGATTCAGGCCGACGCCGGTGGGTGAGGATCCCCTCTGGAATTTCTCATTTTGACCGATGTCATCGCCAGTCGCCTTCAATAATTTTATGCATGTCCTCTTGGGTCTCTACATGTAAGTCGCGCTTGGAACTTGCGCATATACTCTATCTTACTCTTATCTTTAGATGGGAGTTCGTCACTTCGCTCAACTTCGACTGGCTGTTTATCTCTGGAAAGAAGAGATTCAAATGGCCATTGGTAAAATCGTCCGTTTACCGCTGATAATCAACGACTAACGAGCACCCCCTCAGATATTTTACTTTGCCGGTCGCTATTGCTTATTGTTCGCCCTCATAGGAATGTGCGTCCTATTTCTCTTCGATTTTGGTGTGGTGCCAATATCGAGGCTCCCCGCAGCGCTGTCGCCCTCAACGTCAGGACGGAGATTGATTGCCAGAGTTTGTATACATTCAACCAAGTATTTGGTAACGCTGCCATCGGGTTGGCCAGTGTAAATCTCTCAATCAGAACGTAAGTCGTTTGACGCCAGCTTTGTATCGTGTTCTTCACGCTCCCTCTCTCAGAATGGCCGTATGGTCACAAAACAAGTATATCACGATCTTCCTGATCTTGGTCATTCTTGGTCATTGGTCGTTCCTGCTACATGGTAAGTGACCTGACAATGTACCAGACATATTCATATTTATACTATTACAATCTCTAGGCATCCTACTCAAGGCTACTTGGATCCAGGACACTTGTGTCATCACGTACACCGACAATCGAATTCTTGCCATTAGCTTCATATACTCCATGGTCTTCGATTTGATCGTCCTCTGCTTGACTGCGTGGAAACTTGCGTTCCCCGCTAGTGGTCAGTCCAGACTTATCAAGCTTATATTCGGCGATGGGTTGATATACTTTCTCATTGCGTAAGCCTGCATATGTGATCATAAAAACAAATCTAGCTAACGGTTCTTTGTAGATTCTTGGCGAACCTCCTCGCGACTGTAAGCACATTCGGGCTTCGTGTCACTTCCTAGTGCCATGCTCACTGACCATCGGCTTTGTTTCTAGATTTTTATGTTGCTTAACTTGAATGCAGTGATGTCCATCATTGCAAACGTTCCCGCTGCAATTGCGTCTAGCGTAAGTATACCGAATGAACTATTTTGTCAAATATAGGCTCACTCTCTGAATCAGATAGTGGCCTGTCGAGTGGTCCGGAGACTAACCAACTTTACTAACATGAATGCGGAAGTATTTAGGTACGCATGTTTGAAGCTCTGATCCCTCCACGCCCGACATGTTAGCCATATAGTTCTGCTACTGCACAGTCGGCGGTTGCATTCCGCACACCCCCTCTTTCGCCGTCTGCTCATCACATCTCCGTGAAAAAGGGTGATGGCGTTCACATCCAGGTCTGTCTTCCTTTCATAACATCGGTGGGTCCTGTTGATCAATCCGACGGGTCAGATGAATCCTCTCATCAACCGCCCGGATGCGGAGTATGATGTTACGGGAAGGATTATCCAAAGTGACGACTTCGATCCTGAAGCACAGGCCATCAACGACGACTTCAAAAAACCACCGTATTAGCCTCCCAGTGCATCGTCGGGTTGATTCCAGGCCTGATGTCCGCTACCTATTCGTTCTTTCGCATTGCGCAACACCTTACAAATGCTGTGGCCAATCAGCAGAATTCTTCACACTCGTTTGATTCCAGGATTTCTTTCCTTTCTCCTTTCAGCTCCCGACCGTTTGCGATCATTTGATGAGTTCCATTTCTCCTTCTTGGGCTTCCCACCTTCTTTGAGTATATGCTAGCGACCCTGCTGGCAGTATGTCCCCTTGGTATGTATCCTTGTGCGAAGCTTGAGTTTCAAAACACTGTATGAGTATTTTTAAACTAGAATGTACGAATGGGGAGCTCTCGGTTGCGGTGCCTAGTAAATCCAGTTCACACTCTGAATCAGGCTTCCACGCAATCATGAACACTCAAGCCAACCTAACCATTTGCCATCCTCGTCCTTCCTCCGGGCTGGATCCCAACGTTACGGCAGTCCTAGCCAAGTCACTCGTACAGGTCACTCTGCCTGTTAACCACGTGCTAATAAAGGTCGACCGATTTGGATATTCTGCCAACAACGTCACCTATCAGGCTCTCGGCGAGGTCCCTCATTTCCGGTACAATGTCTGCTTTCCTTACAAAGTGATACGCTGATCTGACGGGCGTGCATCTGCGCAGATATTTCGATTACCACAAGGCTCCAGAAGATCCGGAATCGGGTGTATCACCCAGTACCCATGGTGTGACTCCGGTGTGGGGATTCGGAACTGTAGTCGCTTCGACCCATCCTGGGATCCACATTGACGAACGTGTTTATGGATTCCTCGCGCCTACACGTTTCCTGGTCTTCTCGGTTTCACCATCGGATGTCAATCCATCCGCATTCTTTGTTTCTCGTCCGGATTTGCCCAAAGGTATCGTCCTACCCAACGCAAATTTTGTACCTTTTTTCACTATGGTTTAGACAGACGACCCTACAACCAAATTACCAGATGCTCTAGGGATTTCCTTTACGATCCATCACCCAGTGTAGAGGATCTCAGCATGCTTTACCGCCCCTTGTTCTGGACTTCCTTCTGGTGCGAAGACTGGATAAATACCTCGCAATATCGTGGCGGTGCTTCCCGAATCCTCATTTCCTCTGCTTCAGCCAAGACAGCCTTTTGTTTGGCATATCTCATCCGGAAGCGAGGAGTCTCTACAGGCGACAGCTATCCAATCAGACAGATAGTTGGCCTCACGTCCAAGAAAAACTTCGAGTTCACGAAGAATCTTGGTTTATACGACCACGTATTGGAGTACGATGGATTCGAGAATGCGACTGTGATGAACGAACCATCGACAAAGTGGATTTACTTTGACGTTGCGGGCAATGACGGTTTGAATGCCAGAGTATGGAACCATTTTTCTGAGGTTCAGTCGGGCCTCGTCGGTTCTATCGCGCTGGGCCTCACCAACTTCTCACCTTCATCCAAGAGCGACTCGGTTGCAAAGTGGACTACAAACGACTTCTCTTCACAGAGCGCTCCGTCAACTCTCGAAACGTTCTTCATGCCAGAGTGGCTTGCGATACGTAGAAAGCAGCTCGCTGTTGAGGAGATCACTCGGTTGCAAAAACACGCATGGTTCGGCCTCATGCAGGACTGCAAGACTTGGGGGATCACGATGCGCAGGGTACGCGGAGCGCAGAACGTGAAGAGGGTATATGAAGAGGTTGTCAGGTCTGGTGTTCCTCCTGATCAGGGTTTTATCTGGAGCATGTGGGATGCAGACGTGGCAAGATTGTAGTCGACCGACGTGACGGTGTAGTGCTGACACATACGGACATGAGGTTAAGCTCGATTTGGCAGAGCGGCATGTCGTCGACTTGCCGCCAAGTTCAGGGACGCATCTTGAGCAACGAACGAGCTTTTGCTTAGCACCACAACTTCAGTCTCTGCGCTCGCTACGTCCCCATGCCAATTCAGCACATACCGCAGCCTCCGCACAGCGCTGGGGAGCCTTATAGAGGCAGGTCAGCACTCCTCGTCAGGCATCTAGTTCTCAGCTGCTGTTGCAGGTCTACGTGCCCGTATTGACCCGAACCAGATCCCATCTCCAATCGACTGCATCGAGGGAGACAAGGAAATATGGGAGAAGCAGTTGTATACAACTTTGCCGGGAAACAACCCACCGCTTTCCACCACGAATTTCGTTGCCTTTGATCAAGGTGAGAGTCAACTTCAAGCTATTTATGGCCCAGGTATGGGTCAGACTTATTGGCGCACTCTGTCTTTTACTTGAAACCTACAAAAAATTCTCGTAGCTGACGCGTACTTGACATAGGCAACTCGAGCCCTCGGCATATACGTGTCTCGACTTGGAATCTACCAAACTCTGCCCAGCTCGCTCGAGAATGCGTTATACCACTCTCCGTTGTGGTGCAACCGTTTGCGGATCTCGAACCTCGAGAAGAACCCATCCCTCTCATCGACTGCGGACCAAGTGGTCCGGCTAGGTGTGCCCAGTGCAGGGGATATATCAATCCTTGGTGCTATTGGGTAGCGGGTGGTAGTAAATGGAAATGTAATCTGTGCTCCTACGAGACAGAAGGTTCGTGATAACTCTGATCTCTCTGTGGCTCACGAATGAGCCTGTCGCCCAGTTTCACAGGACTATTTCAGCAACCTAGATGCCAATTTCATGCGCCTGGACCACGCCAACCGCCCCGAGTTGAACAACGGCACTGTTGACTTTGTTGTCGAATCTGATGAGTATTGGGCACCACCTCCTCTACCAAAGTTGACGCCGACGTACTTCACTCCCGAACCACCATCATCGACACCCCGAAAGCCAGTTCCATTGCACTATTTGTTTGCCTTGGATGTCTCTATCAGTGCCGTGGAGTCTGGTTTCCTACACTCTGTCTGCAACACTCTTCTGGATGTCTTGTACGGAGGTACAGCTGCTGACGGATCAACGTTCGAGCCCTGTTTTCCACAAGGATGCAGACTTGGGATCCTTACCTTTGACAACACTCTTCATTTTTACGATCTGTCTGTAAGAGAAGACAAAATGGTCCACCGAATTCCGCTCAATTGTTCACTAGGCAGATCTCCCCAACGCACATCAGCTCATAGTGGCTGATTTGGAAGAGATCTTCGTTCCTTTACATGACGGACTTTTTGTTGACCCATGGGAGTCGAGGTGTGTTTAAGTCTGAGGTGGCATCCCCTTCTGTCTGACGTGCTGCGGTATAGGACAGTGGTCGAGAGCCTGATGGGTTCCCTAGCAGAACGCCATAGCCAGACTATTATCAAGGAATCTTGTCTCGGCGGAGCTCTTGTAGCTGGGCTCGCTTCTTTGGTGTGCAGTATAAGGTTCCATGTTGCAAGAATGCCTTTGAAATATTTCCACAGGCTGGTCGAGGGGGTCACATTGTCACGTTTCAATGCACCCTGCCCACGATTGGCCCGGGTGCCTTGGAGCCCCTGACGGATGAGAGTCACGTTTATGGTACAGATAAGGAACGCACGCTCTTTCTCCCTCGAGAGCAGGCGTGGCGTGATATTGCCGAGGAATGCTCCGATGAAGGCATTGGTGTAAGCATGTTCTTAGGGATGAGTAGAGCTATCGACGTCGGATCGATCGGTATGATAGGTTCAATCTCCTGATCCAAGAACCTGACATATGTGAACAGGGGTCGTTCCTTCCACTACCGGTGGAGAACTGTTTTTCCACCCTCGATACAACCCTGCTCGTGACCAGATCGTACTGGCCTCCCAGATGAGGAGGCTGCTTACACGGACCAGCGCATTCAGCTGTGTAATGCGCATTCGGTGCTCTCATGGTAATGTCCCGTGCCCTCGATCTACTTCACACTTCCATTCCGTCTTTCAAAAGGTCTTCGTATATCAAAATACTATGGGAATTTTCAAGAACGTTCGCCCACGGACCTTGCGTTTGGTGTTCTTGATTCCGACAAGGCGGTGTCCGCACTGATCGAGCATTCTCGAACGTTGGATGAACGTCAACACGCGCATTTGCAATGCGCGGTACTGTATACTTCCGTCGATGGCCAGCGACGAGTGCGGACCTGCAACCTTGCGTTGCAAGTGGTCGCGTTGGCTGGTAACGTATTCCGTTTTGCCGACATGGATGCCGTGGTGTGTCATCTTGCTCGAGAATGTGAGTTGTTGTCCAGGCTTTGACAACACCAAGTCACTGACATGGTCCCAAACAGCAATGGCGAACTTGTCTTCGCGACGAATGGACCAAATCAAGGAGGAGATCACTGACAAGTGTTCCTCGATTCTGCTTGGATACAGGCGGAACTGTGCAGCAGCTACGGCACAATCACAAGTAGGCGAGTTGCGCAAGGGTTCCTTTCCGTATCTGACACGGCTGCAGTTGATAATACCGGAAGCCTTTCGAGCACTTCCAATCTACGTTCTAGCAATAACCAAGTCCAAACCCCTAAAAGGTTCGTCCTGGTAGCCGTCGAATAAAATGCGGCTCATAATTGTTTACAGGCCGTAATGTTTCCGCGGACGTTCGAAATTACTACGCTCAGAAGATCCTTTCAATGGGCGTACGAAGCACGATGCAGCACCTCTATCCCCGCCTTCTGGCTCTCCACGATCTGGACGAGAACGTAGCATACTCCGACGCCACGACGGGTCACGTCTATTTGCCGTCGCTTATGCGGGACAGTCACATGTTCATGGAGAGTCATGGTGTCTACCTGATAGGTATTTCGGAAATGAGTCTGCGATAGGTAATGATACAGACTCATGATTAATTGATAGACAACGAGGAATCTATGATCTTCTGGGTGGGCGCAAGCGTCTCGCCTCAGATACTCATCGACCTGTTCGGTGTTGATGATATAGTCGCCTTGGATCCGAGCAATCTGGTTAGTGTCCTAGTAACACGATGGTTGATCTCTCTCAGTGCTATTTATACAGACGAAACTCCCTGTTCTGGACACCCGGCTATCACAACAGATTCAATATATCCTCGGTCACCGCTATCGCCAGCGTGGACGCGTTCCGAAGATGCTCGTAGTTCGCCAGAATATGGACGGAATGGAGATAGAATTTAGCGATATGCTCGTCGAGGATCGGAACAACGGTGCGATGTCGTATCTGGACTGTTAGTCGTCTTATTACGCCGTGGACCCCGATTCTGAAGTTAACCATGACATGCTATTTCCGCAGACTTGTGCCTCGTTCACAAACAAATCAGCGTTGCGGTGTGTAGTGTCTCCGTCTTCCGTCAGGGTGGTACGTCTAATCGACAACCCTAGCTTACGAACGGCGGGTCTCTTTCTTCGAGCACTAGCCTCCGAGGATCACCTTGGTAAATCGGACGATTATCATTTTGTTGGACGCGATTTCGGCACATGCTCTCTTCTTATCGTAACCAACGTACTCGCTTTTTTCGGCATCAATGCGCAGATACGTATACTAGTTAGAATGCATTCACAGCATCCCGTTCCTCACCGCGTAGAATCCTTTTCAAAATAGCAGGTACTTAGGTAATGCTCATCAGATATGCTTGATCTCTGCGGGAAGGACGAACAATCTGTGTTCGACGGACGGACATCCGTTTAGTAACCCCTAACAAGCTCTCGGGAACCCACGAACATTTCATTTACCAGGTAATGATGGCATTCATCGGAAGCTGCTGGGAATGGCGCTGTAGGGCGCGCATTGAGCGGTGTACTCGCCGGTGTGAAGCATGCAAGGTCCTGCAATTTGGAGTTTTAGAGCGTTTTTGCGGGACCGACAACACTCATGATGCGGATGATCGTTTCCGAGCTCAATTGGAACAATTAAAATCATAGCCCCGAATGGACGCTTTATGCCTCTAGGGAGCAGGATGATATTTCTACGGGGATAGCGAAGAAAACGTCGGCGTAGATTCATCTACCGGCGGAAGCCATCTTTAATGAGTTTGGGAATGTGGTTCGAGTTGCTTCGTCGTCCAGACTATACATAGAGCGCTGGCCACGCGCGAATTTCATCTTCGAGTTTATTGATAGATCGCGAGCTGTCAAAAGGGTCGATGCGGAGTGACTCTCTGGCCTCTCATCGTCTCACGGATGGGGATCGCCTGGGATTTCGAACGGAATATATAGGAGTCGCTCACATGACGACGGGGACACGCTCGTGAACTGGTTACCGCAGATGGATCGAAAGTTGGGAGTCGTCCACGAGGTCAGAAGCCTTCGTATCCAGGTTGCTCAACGGATGGGAAATGATATCGAAGAAAGAGTCCTTCGATGGGCAGACCCACGATCGTAAATCTGGGATTGGACAAGAGAATAGAAACAAGACCATGATTTAATTTTGTTTGTGAGGACCTCGTCCGATTCCCATGTATTCGGCGTCGGACAACGTGTTGTCCATCATACGTTGCTGACATGCAAGTTTGCGCCTGGAATTGAAAGGACGAAGGAGAGGTAAAAACAAGGATAGAGGCGGCGGCCGTGCAAGGTTCGCTGAGATCAATTGCATCCTTCCATTCTGCGTCCTGAGAAAGCCGGGCGGAGGCAGTGTCGTAGTGGGTGATCGGAGAAGGAGTAAGTACGCGCGTTGGGTCGAGTAAAGAGTACGAGGGCTGGAGTGGACAACGTGTAGGGAGAAGGTTAGAGGGAGGATCCGTCATGGCGGCCTGAACCCCCCTTGATGGAGATGGAGACCTGTTCTTGGAGCAGCTACATACTACGCATGACATGCACGATCGGCGATACTACTACTACTACGTACGAGGCTCGCTTGGTTACACGAACATGCGCACAACATGTCCCTAGCCACAGTTGAGGGACCTGATCGATATCGATTGGAGCGGGACAAGGCGGCGTCCTATGTACCCGCCGGAGGGATAGTGGCCCAGCGTAGATCAGGGCCGTGATATTCGGGGAATATGTGACTAAAATCCTGAGCTGACGGAATGATTGTAATACGAGCAGCTGTTTCGTGAGCGGGCACTCCCCGCCACAGGACCCACGGCGAAGTGCGAGCGCCTCGGACAAGGGTGTGTTGCCATGTTCGACAAGGGACGCCGCGGCCGCATGTTGACAAGGTGTCTTGGACTCTGTAGCCGCCACCGGGGACTCTGATTGAATTGGAGGACTGCCAAGGAGGCCACAGTTGTGTATCGCAGCACGCGCTGGCGAATCCACGGGGGTTGGACGAGGAGGGGAAGTAGCGAAATTGGCTCTGCGTCGGCAGAGGGTTCGCGTTCACACGGGGAGAGCCCGTATGGCTCCGCGGCACGGCAAGAGAGAGAAAGGGAGTCGAGCAGCTCCGTCCGTCGAGCGTTGGTGGTTGTGTGCTGACACGTTTTGATTGCAGGACGGCGATGCTGTTCTCTGAATGGAGTAACACAGAAGGTTGAGAAACGCCGAAGCGAGCGCAGCGGATAGCAACGAACTTTGATGCGGAGCCACCAACACTCATTGACAAGGGATAAGTTTTGTATCTGACTGAGATCTTACACAGATGGGCGCGTGCAGTGATTTCCGCGGACTCGTCCGTTCCAACGTGTTGTTAGTACGAGTAGGCGCTCTCTCCAAGTCTTTTTTTTTTTCTGGTGCTTCTTCGAGGTGTACTAATTCAGAAGAGTCGCGACCCTTTTCCAGTCCTAGTTCCCCGCACAGTGGATCGAGAATTATCCCAGGCCCCCCGCGGATCCTTGCGTACGTTCTCTCTGCTCGGGTTTATATGTGATCGGAATGCACGTCTACCAGTACCCCGGCTTTCATCTCCCGCTCTTGCGGACTCCGTCTGGCTCATATTCAGAGAGAATCCGTCCTTCCTCACTTCTCGCGTGCTCGCGCCCCCGCATGCATTGATGATCCCTGTCTGGCTTTTTTATACTCTCTCGCCTTTCCTTTCCTCTCTCCATGCTCTCTTCTTCCACCTCCCATACAATGTCGCAATGCGCGACGATGAACAACAGCGTAGAGGCCCTCAACGAGGAAAAGACAGTCGTCGCCTGTCCCCTCTCTTCCCCCACTCCCCCTCCAGACCCTCTCCCCCCCGTCGTCGTCTCCCGTCTTCACTTCTTCTTGATCATGATGAGCTTGTGGATCGGTAACTTCACCGCCTACCTCAACGAAACCACCTCCACCACCGCCATGCATGTCATCGGGGCCGACTTTGGCGATCTCGCAAACCAGAACTGGATCGCAACCGCATACCTCTTGGGATTCACCGTCACGCAGACTCTCCTCGGAAGATTCAGTGACATTTTTGGTCGCGCTCAAGTTCTCCTCGGCACGATGGTTATATTTGGTGCTGGAACTGTCTGGTGTGGGCTGGCAACCGTGAGTATCTCTTGCGTGCCAATGTGCTTTATCTGACACGCCCGATTCCAGTCCATGAACTCGTTGATTGGCGCCCGTCTTCTTCAGGGTATCGGTGCTGCTGGCCGACAATCCGTCGGTGTCATCATCGTTTTAGATCTTACGACACCCGACTCACGAGGGTTGTGGCTGGGATTCTTCAATCTTGCTTCTGCTGTCGGACTGGCCTTGGGGCCTGTCCTCGGAGCAGTCATATCCATCGACGCCAACTGGAGATGGATATTCTGGATAACTCTCATCCTCATCGGCCTCACTCTCGTCATCGGCTCATTCAGTCTTCGCTATCCTGTTCCCCATCGACAGCAGCGCGTCGGCCTCCTCGCCCAACTCCAAGAAGTGGACTACGTTGGTTGCGTCCTCGCGGTTGCAATATCTAGCATGATTTGTATCGCCATAGAGATGGGCAACAAACTATTTCCCTGGAACGTAAGTTCTTGGATCCATGGTTCGACGCACTCATCGATCTATTCATCAGTCTGCACCTATACTCGTCTTGTTCGTTATCGCGGGGTGTCTCATCCCTGTGTTCGTCTATTACGAACTCAACGTGGCCGAACATCCCGTCGTTGACATCAATCTCTTCAGGATACCAAATATCCCCATCGCATGTCTCATCAACTTTCTCACCGGCGCAGGCTACTTTGGAGCTGTCTTCTTCCTTCCGCGTTACTTCATCGACGTAAAAGGTTCCAGCCTCGTCATGTCAGGAATCCAAATGTTTGGGCTGATCCTGACTCTCGGTGCCTCGTCGGTCCTTGGGGCCAATATCTTATCGCTCACAGGTCACGTACGCCTCATAGGCTTTGCAGGCGGCCTGTTGTACGCTCTAGGCAGCGGTTTGATGCTTGATGTGGGGCGTTATACTCCAGTCGCACGCACCATCGGGTACTCGGTATTCACTGGCATAGCGTCTGGCCTTCTTTATCAACCTTCGCTCGTGGTCGGACCCATGTCAGTCAAACCGCACCAGATCGCTGGTATCAGTGGTTTCTTGTCTTTCCTTCGGACACTGGGCGGAACTTTTGCGACGGCACTTCTCACGGCCGTGTATGAAACGAGTTTCACACAATCACTCCAAGGACAGCTCCCGTCTTCACTAGTGGACCAGGGCCTGGGGCTAGCAGACGACCACGCACAATATCCTCATTACGAAAATCAGATTCTGGATGCCCTCGTCAAGGCTTATCACCTCGGTACGATACCTGCCATCTGTTTCGGTGTCATATACGCTATTGCAGTGGTCATGCTTCGAAACGTGGACTTTACGCCTGCTTGGAAACGAAGACGGATAGCCGCGAAGCGGGCGACTGAGAAAGTATGATTCGTTCGACGCTTTGACAGCATCGTCATTTGTTTTATACTCATTTTTTGCATACGTTACTACTATCTGCGGAACTAGTTCCATTCCCGTTCGCATATTTTTTGTTCTTCGACGGTGCCCAGCTGTCTCATATAGTACATACCACTTGCAACTACGGACTCAGCATGACTGACACGACTCCCTCTGCCCTCCTTTTCTTTTTTCGCGAAATGCGGATTGATGTGTTTTTACCCTTTGACAGCACCATACATGATCATCTCACGTAGAACTAATTTATCAACTGCTGTATGATTGGACTAGCCTTGGTTCGTATAACTGACGCTGACCCTGGAAAGTCCGACGCGATCCCGCTGGGCTATCTGTTACCACATTAGCACTCGCCACTGGTCCAACGTACGTTCAAGCTCGCGCGTCGCTGTCAATGGCGACAATTGATCAAACATCCAGGCAGCATTTCACGTACCTTGGTTGAAATGAAACTCGATCGAAAGCGCCGGCCGACCCCCTCTACCCCAACAATCGTCAATGGGGATCACCGTGCCCGGGCTGTATCCAAATCACGGCACATGTACAATAACCTAAGAACTTCCCATGTTAGTACAACACCACGGATCCGCGCACAATGGTTTTAGAAAAAAGAAGAGAGAGAGCGAAGAATTAAAAAAAAGGGACCGTAGCTCCGTAGTAGTTGCAGGGGTTTTCATCTCCACTGACTGGCTCAAAAGTCCGTGGACTGATCGTCATCATTTCAAAAGATTCCGTCTTGTCAAAACTTTTGAAACGGAGCCGGCTACCTGAGCGCGTTAACTGCTTGACTCGGAAACTTTCCAATTTGTCAGAGTCAGCCCCTGTCACTGCGGTGGGGCCGCAGCTTTCCCCATCTTGCTGTACATACACAAGGTCCGCGGTGATCCACGATTCGTGGGTTGGAAATACTTATATAACGCTCGGTCTGTGACAACGTGCGCGCTACTACTAACTAGTACGGGGTACAGGGGGGGTATGTACTATCTTGCTATTCTTGGGCGTTCGACTCGGTTCGAGGGACACTGCAGGGATCCCGCGTGGAAGGTGGAGAAATTTTAGAAAAAACTCACGATGGGTACCTCGTGCTGCGAGCGACCACGTGCGGCGTCCATCCAAAAACGAAAATAAACGACGAGGAGACAGCCGAAAAGAGAGATCCAAGAATAGACGAGGAAATGGGTCGGGCAGAGGGTTATTTCCGGACCAACCGGGACGTTGAATGGTCTGACTCGGACAAACATCGGATAACATTTACATTTCGTCAAAGCTTTCACCGCCCCTCCCGGCCGGAACTATCGTACATATGTATCCCAGATTCAAGTTCGCGATGTGACCCGCTCGGCCGACAAGGTACTACGTCGTCATACGGCTATACTCTTCTATAACCGATCGCGGCTTACAATACACCCCGAGTGGCGTGTACTGGATGTCATGGAAGCTGCGCGGTTAAGAGTCAGCATTGGATGCGGGCATGTCGTGAAGGGTGACGTACCCGAAAGCGCTCGGTCCTCCGACCTCAAGTCCCCTTTGGGTATCCGTCCATTGAGGGGCGGCCGTTATCCCGAGGACTAGCACCCTCAACCCGTATTTGTACTCGGGCGTGCCCAGTGCTGAGCCGCTCTGGGCATCCAGCACAGCGATCAGATCAGGGACGGCGGCCAGCATCTATCAGCTGCTATGTAAGAGGCTGCACGCGGTGAGGAAATACACAGCGGTACGGCACCACAATTTGACCATCCTTGGACGTATGCTCTGCATACAGGTTCTCGTTCTTGAAAGGTATGACAAGCGTTCCGTTGAACTGTGCCTCGGACTTGTCTGATATAGGCCCCGCGTCTTCTTCCGCGGACACAGGCGTGATGACTACCTCGCCTATCGTGTGTCCTTTATACAACCTAGGAAATCATGAGCTCGGTGGCATTTTCTTATTGATACCCCCAGACGCACCTTCTCCGAACATCAACGATTTTCCCGCTGAATAGTACCTTGGCTGTTTTGGCTCCCCCAACGGCATCGACTATGACTTGGCCTATCTGGTCAATGTTGGACTGCTTTCGGGCAAGAGCGATAGCTCTCCCGATGCGCCAGCTCAACGATACTGTGTTGACGATCATGGATATCGCCATTTCCCTGGCTAGCAGAGGCCGACTGGCCTCCCCCACGAACGTCCTAGCCATTTCATGAGATCGGTGTGTGGTGGAGTTGTATGCACGACAACACACCCCATTTCAATACACGCTGCTCGCAGAGCTGCATCGACGTCGGTGTCTTTTTTCGCCCTGGTCATGATCTTCGTCACGTGATCAGGGTCGTAGACTTTTTGGTCAGGGAGGATGGAAGACCAACTATGACGTTACCGTCCCCGCTCCCTATCCCGCACGGAAGGAGGGACGCCGCTTTACCCGACTCGTCGTACACGTTGGGGGTCGTTTGGTGCCACTGTACGATCCCTGAGATTCAGTCTCACTGCGCTTCGTTCTTGGCAGGTTCACCTACGGTTGGATATGCGCGACCCTAAAAAGAGTGGGAATGGGCCTGTCAGAGGGTCTGCAGGGAAGGAGATTGATGTTTACATACCATGAAATCTCCATCGACGATCGGGATGTCGTAATTCTTTGTGGCGGCCGTGATCATCTGGACGAGATGTCAGTCCGAGAAACTGGAAAGAGGTGTAGTGATTCACGTTGATCATCCCGTTTCCTCCACCGATTTCCAAGGCACAAAGGGCGTCAGGTTTCGTAATCTGTCAACGTGGTTGAGACGCAGCCGTTATCGATGTGCTATACCTCGAACTTGCCCCCATAAACTCCCAGAGACCATCACATGCTTCGTTGTACCTTGAAAAACGGTCGGTGACGGGGTTTCTGGAAGCGTGGACGTACGCACTCGTTCCCAAGTAACCTCTCTGAAGCCACTTCAGGGCTACCCAATGCTCCACCCCAACCTACGAGTGCATCGGGAGCGAGGGAGGAAAGATCAACAACGCGGATGATCTGTCCGGCGCGCACCATCTCTCTTAATTCCCAGAAGATATGCAAAGGAGAGCCACCGCCGCCACAGCCCAGAACGTAACATCCGTCCGCGATCCACTCGAGGTCGATTTCGGATAGAACCCACTGGTCATCTTGCACTTTGGGTTTGTATGCCAGGATGTCGTCAGCCGACTCCAACAAAGCAGTTTCTCCAGGTACGGCGTCCGATGTCGTTTCTGGGGACGTCACGGCAGTCTCAGAAAGAGGGTTGGTATCGCCGTCTGCGTCGTCGATTTCGTCCGGGACCGCATTTCCACTCCAGTCACCGGCGGCCTTGACGTAGAAGCGGCATCTTCCGGTGGTATACGCGATGGGTATCACTTCGCTTTCTACGATGGAGACACGATCGGGGGCAGCGCCCGAAGCCACTGCGCGGGCGATTGCCTTTGCTTCGACGGCTTTCTTCACTTCGGGCACGGGGGTGAAGGACGTGTCTTCGAACGAGTCGACCGTACCGGATATCTAGTAGCTGTGAATGAGCCATCGTTCCAAAGAGTGCTGTCCGAGATGTCACCTGAGCGATAGCGGCGCCAACTGCATTCGCCACGTCGAAATGGGGAAACCTATGGACCTGACTGACCCCAACGAGTTCGTCTGGCGCTAGAATAGATCCTCCGCCGACCAGATAGACGGGAATGTCTGTCGCTGACGTCTTCATCGCATCTAAATTGTTCTGGAGCATGGTCCTGATTGCCTTTTGGGCACCATCGACCAGGGATTGATCAAGACCCGCAACGCGGGAAACGTCTCCAATGGATGCCCGTCCAGCGGCGACGGCGATGTCTGTAGCAGTAAGTGTCGTACCACTGAAAACGCGGGCTTCGGATGCGATTCTGTGACCGACCGAGTCAGGACCGACGGTTACCCGTTTCGAGTGAGGATCGTGGCGGACGAGAGAGCCACCTCCGAGACCGATGCTATGAACGGTAATTGACGAATTGAACGAGAGAAGCGCGTGTCGAGTTACCTGGTGACATGAGGCATGGAGAAGTTTAGCAAGACCCCGCAGAGTTCATGCTGGGCTGCAGCTTGCCGAGGGAAGCCGCTGGGCCTTTAAAGAGGGGTGTAAAGATTAGGTTGGTGTCTGTGGGATGAACACGAACAGGAGGATTCCGATGTCCGTCTGGGGAATGCATTCGTTTATAGAGAGGCCGAGGAAGAAAAAGGGAAGGAGGACGAACGGTTGTGCCTCCTATATCGACCACCAGGGCGGATTCCTTCGGGATGTCAGACTGGAGCGATGCAAGGAACGCAGCTCCCCTCATTGAATTGGTGGGCCCGGAAGAGCTATGTGATATGATGGGCATAGGATGCCACCCTATTAATGAGGACTTACAAGGTCCGAATAGGTAATTTAGCGGCCTGTGCACAGTTGAGTAAGGTGCCGTCGTTGCTCGTGATGAACACAGGGCATGTTAGGTGTAAAGCACGTGCTGCTTTGTGGAAGCCTGTGACGGTCTTCTTGGCATACCTGAGAAGCGATGCGTTGAGAATGGAGGCGTTTTCGCGTTCCAAGAGGCCGATGTGAGCCACATCCTTGGAGCACACGACGTTTAGGTGTGGTAGTTTTTCTCGCACGATGGAAGCGACGTGTTCTTCCTGTTTAAGGGTGGAATCGATGGGGGCAAAGACCGAGATGATCGCCACTGCGTGTACGTCCTTTGGTGAGGTTGAGTGACGATTGTGATAAGCCGACAAGGAAATACGTGCCGCTTTGTCGATCGTGTCGCAGGCAGACTCTATTTCTGTGGCGTTGACAGATGCGATTTCGCTGCCATCAATTTGGAGTCCGCCCGAAACGAGGAAACATGGGCCCTTTAGGACTGGGGCCGGATCGATGATCGGTGAGCGGGACCGTTGTGGAGGACGTACTATTTCTCAGATCAGACGGGAACCCGACGAACGGAGGGGTGCCGTGGGTGAAGGGACCACAGAGACGGATGACGGCTACCCGATCTAGACGAGCGCGATTCCTCTCGACGAGGGCGTTCACAAAGTGCTTTGGGAATGTGAGTTGCGCACGGGGAGATCGGAGGGGTGAACATACTGTGGTACCGATGGATATCGCCTGGATGTCAGTCGGGTGTTGTGCTTGAGCGAGGACGGACTGAACGGCGCGCTGGATGCCCTCAGTGACGTCTGGGGTGGTCGGGTGCTTGGCGGATGCGAGGACGCGTCGGTTAGTGATGTCGAGCAGGACGGCATCGCTGACCAGATGACTTTATTAGTAGTCAACTTGACTTGTCTAGTTACTTGCGTGTTTGTACCGCCGACGTCGACTCCGAGGCGAACGAGTGACATGACAAGCAGTAATGGGAAATAACTTCCTAAATAGGCAATTGGGTGGGTGTTTTGTTCAAAGAGTCTTGGATTTGACTTTTGACTCGACCGACTCTTGCGAAGACGACAACGACGACGACGACGACGGCGACGATGGCCAGCGCGTCCGACGGTCTCAACGGCGCTCTTTCTTTTTTGCCAGACCTTTCTTTGAATCATTTCGCTTCACCGTCAGAACGAAAGTTTCATCTTCAACTCCTCCTCGACAGCAAGGAAAAGCAGCTACAACAAGCCGGCGCACTCGGTCAGCGCGTCCTCTCACAGCAGATCGAGCTCGAGGAGAAGATTCGTCACCTCCAGGATCTCGATGCAGAGCGTGGCGACGAAGAAGATCTCGACACAGAGGCAAGGGAGCGCTACCGCGAGCTCGTCGACACCATCAAGGCTTGGGACCTCGAAAACGCCCACCTCTCCAACGCATTCGGTCCAAAGGTACAAATACCCTCTTCTCTTCATTTGTCTCTTCGTCCGTCTCGTGTCTCTACTTCTTTTCCGAGCCTCGTGGCCTCCCCGTGCAATCACAAATGCCCGTGCCCGGGCGCTTTTTTTGCCATCCACGCGATACCACTGCACCACACAGATGACGCGTCCAGCCCGCGCCACACCTTCCTAGCCCCATTTTCATTTCATTTCCACCCTCATTTTACTTTGATTTGTGCTTGTTGCTCACTCGCTTGCATAGCGTTCCACAGACGACTCTCTATCGCCCCCATTTCCAGTCAAGGACCTTCCTCGCGATGAACCAGAACGCTCCAAGGCTTCCTCTTCCTCCGCTGCCCAGTCTCGTCGGGCAAAAAATGCTGCTCACCGTGCGGATGACGTCGGTCAGTCACTTCTCCCCGGATCACACCCTTGCCTCTCCATACTCATCTTCATATCCGTCCCGCAGAATTCGCATTTGAAATTGGCAGCGGTCTGCTCACCGAGGTCCGACGCCTCCAGAGTCTTCTCGGAGAGCGCGACAAGGTAATTCAGGACATGAAGGAGGAAAAGGACGATCTTGAAAGGAATATCGAATCCCTTCGTACCGCCCTCCGTTCCCAAGAACAGAGTTCAGGTGTGTGGTTCCCCCTCCTCACCTGGAGCCGAACTGATGATCAATACTCCATATCCGTCAGACAAGTTCAAGGAAGAGAATTGGAACCTCGAGGTTACCCTGCAAGAACTCCGCACACAACTCTCAGACTCCCAGAGCACCGCGCAGAGATTGGAATCGGAGCACAAACGCCTCACAAAGTCGCTCAATACAGCACGCGAATCCGCAGACCAACACAAGAACGAAGCAGAGCGCACAAAGACTGCCCTTGACGATTTCAAAGCTAAACATGACACTGAATTCGCTCAGGCGCGCAAGCATGCTGCAGGCCTTCAGCGTGACAAATCCGACTTGCAGTCCACCTTGGATGTTCTGAGGGCCGATTTCGCCAAAGCCAATCGGAAACTCGCTCCCAAGTATGGTTCTCCCCTCACCCCGGGCACCGTGGATGGCAAAGACTTTTTGACCCCGGCCACTGCTGACGACGACGACATATTCTCTGCCGGAGGCGCCTCCACCAACAGGAAACGTCTGGACACCTCGATCGCATTCCAGCCAGATTCGTTCGACGACATCGCTGATGTTTCCCCCGACCCATCCCCGTCACGTCCTTTCCACGCTTCTAATCACCCCAACAAGGAACTCGAAGCGCTTCAGCAAAGACTCTTCCACGCAGAGAGGCAGATCAAGACACTCAAGGGCTCCCTTCACCGCGAGAAAGAGATGCGTATGGACTACAAGCGCAAACTAGAGGCTTCGCCAGCGCACGCTCACGACGAGAATGAGCCGCCAGAGATTACCATCTTCGAGGAGGTTGACGCTCCGACCCCCGCCTCAAACGCCAAACCAAGACACAAAGTGACTCCCTTCCGTGCTGGTAGAGGTCGTGGTCGGAGAGGTCGCGGCGTCGCTTCGCTCGCTGAACGATTCGAGAGAGCTGCTCACAATTCTTCACCCAACGGAGTGGACGAAGTCGGTGGCAAGTCAACGCCCTCCCCCGTCCGATCAATCCCAGGTTCCTTTGACGACCAGCAAGGTGGCGTTGAGGAATTTGACCTTGAACAGTCTGACGACGATCACAATGAGGATGACGTGGAGCAGCGTAGTCTGCAACTTACTCCGTTCGTTGCAGTCGCAAATCGCACGAGCGTCGATGGAATGGACCCCGTGTTCGCAAACGTGCTCCGCAAATCAGCGTCTTACAGTTCATTACGGTCACATACCAGTCCTCTACGTCAGTCCGTTGGCGGTGGACGCGGCGGTGCTCAACGCCGTCAGCGCGGTGGTGCAGCATTCCAAGAAGCACGACCACCTTCATTTGTCGGACAGCCGGAGCCACTTTCTGAAGCGCTTTCCACAGAGCTGGGCGTAGGGATGACCAGCGTGATCGAAGACCATGCCTTCGATTATGAAAGGGAGACCAAGGACGTTGAATGTCAGACTGACGAGGGTGGAATGTCATTATTAGTCCCCACCCTCGCGCCTGTTACGACAGAAGCCGGTGTACAGGCAGAACCTACAGCGCTTCCTTCCCTTTCTACCGCTGTTGACACTTCCGACATGTCTTCCCAGACGAACGAGGTTGTCTCTCAACACACTGACACCGCCGTACAGTGTTTGCCCATGGAAGTCGACATCCAGACCTCCCCTCCCT